>CM061044.1:7342098-7444545 GCA_030762985.1 Adelphocoris suturalis
GGTTCTTTCCTAATCAGCTGAGTGGCCTAATTTCTCTCCTGTTCTCCCAAGGAACATGTTCCATGTTCTGTCAAGATTTAGTTCTTACGACTAAATTTGTTTTTTCAAATACCACAAGCTAAAAACATGTGCATGTCAAAGATATTATTATATAATTAAAATTTAAAAAAGTGTTCATGAGATCATGACTTTTTTAAAGGCCATCCTTGACTAAAAAGGAGCGTCATCACGGACTCCACTGGCAACTCGGTGGGGGAGAAAATGAGAGGTACAGTGATGACCACTGTTTAGCCTCCAAAGTGGATTTAAAAAAAACCTAAAAATAAAGTAATACAACTATGACTAGATGCAAAACTAGAGTCCGCATAACATTATTACCTAACAGGAGCTCAGCACATTAAAGTAACGTTATAAGTCCTACCTATCAAATTTCAACTTCCTACAGTGAACAAGGAAAGAATTTAGCTCACTCAGCTGATCCGAAAATACCCCATCTCTACGTTTCTTACTTACCGACACTTTAGCAACAAACTTGGGGCCGAGCTGATTCGGAATTATAAAAGACCGTTCGGAATTATATATAAAGTCCGCTAAGTTCTTCAGTTTCAATTTCTTCGTTCAGAAATAACTCTCTTAGATGTTAGTAACTACACTACGTTCTTACCAATCAGCAAAGTGAAATAATGTAGATAATTACCTAAATGTAAATAATTACCTGTTTATTTTTCTATAGCTGTCATTTCCCAACCAATGGAAACTAGAAAACAAATATATTGCCACAATATAAATTTATATATATCCGGTCAGAAATAGTTGGAGAAAGAGGAGTAAAAGATTGATTTAAAATGAACGTCTCATTCAAATATTAAATAAATCTAATTTACAAAAATTATGTACCCCAAATTTGGAGAATGTAGTGTATGTTATTGCTGTTTTCAATATAGATATGTATACAAAATTGAACGAACTTAATTATATTAATATCCGAACACTCGCTTCAATTGGGGGAAGAAATGTATTAATTCCTAATTTGAAGAGCCATCCTCACATTATTTTGATAATTAACTGAATTAAGAGACAAAAAAAAGTTGTCTTTTGCAATTTGCCCTAAAACTGGATACAAATTGAAATCTGTCAACCGATTGAAAAATATCAATTGGATATTACGTGTTTAGAGGTTAAACAACCGATTTCTATGTGTACCTCTGTATTACTGACGTTGCCAAAATATTGCCATTGCCCTTCTACAGCGTTGATTGGAATATATCAATCATCAGCTGGAGTTATTCACCGGCATTGTGACACGTTCGATCCTGGATTCCTGAAGGCACTGTTCTCGATTAATGGCGCCCATCCCCGTTTTTAGAGTCCATGGCTTACAATACATTCACCACCCCAATGTGTGGGGCCTGCCCTCAGCTTAACAGGATCAGTCTGCACATTATCCAACTTTTCTGATATTTACAACCTCAACCGTGACCGCTCGTGATGAGAAAGTAACATCGCAGCCTCAATAATTACCTTCATTAGCCTAGCATTTGGGTTTCCGCGTGGAGGAGGAAAAGCTCGGACTACATAGGTTTCATCCCTTCACCCGGATCGTATTATCGAAAAACAATTTGTATCAATACCGTTCAGTGTGTGCCCGTGCAGCCGTATTTGTTCAAATAACCCCAAAGCTCTGGAAGCCCATTACTGTTTTATGCTCAGGCCATCGTTAATTCACGCGGAACCCCAGTTTTCAACGGTGGGTTTTCGACCACGGTAGGTTTTCACTACTTCTGGAGGCCATACGTTTCAATTTTAACTACCTTTTATGGTAACTCTCAATCATTTGATCAGACCGGACCGACTTCGAAATGGCTCCAAATCCCTCTGTCCCTGCCATTTTATAATAAACAGCCAAAGGGAGTTTTCAATTATTGCACCAACCTACCATAAAAAAAGAATGAATTTTCGCAGATGAGTCAATGCATAGAGCTATTTATGCCGCTTGGAAAAGTGAACCCTCATTGTAATAATTTAAAAGCAATGCTCGTTCCTTGTAGTATTTAATGTGGTTCTCGTACTTCCTGTTTTAATGCAGGTACAGTGGGAACATTGTGACAATCTTCCGGTTGTCGTGATCAACATTCTTGGATTTATGACAGTTTTTTTTGGGTTTTTGAGAATCGGTCAGGCAATAATAAAATTCAAATCTTCGTGGCCAACGTTTCGATGTATTTATACATCATCTTTAGGGCTACAACAAGATGAGATTCAAAGGGAGATTACATTATGAGCAAAGGAAAAATTGATAAATATTATACATAAAACATAATATTGCATACCTCGGAGAATCTATGCAGCTGTTTACAAGGTCATCTTCTAGTATTTTGTAACACATTCATGAGTATGTACATATAATGACAAGTGAAAAATGAAGATATTGAAAAATGAAAAAACACATGAAAACATGTGAACATCAGCAAATACTCGTGAAACAACATCAACTCGTGAACATCAGCAAACAACATGTGAAAAACCGTTGAAAAATCCGTTAAAAAACCTATATCTCAAAGTAACGTACAGTTAGTTATCTATTAGCAGTTATTTGTCTGTGGGAGGAATTCTAAGATGGCTTGGTCAGAATATGAGGAGGATAGGAGACATACAGAACACTTCGTAGTGGTGATAATTACAACTAACTTAAATCACTTTTCTTTAAATCTATTGAAAGGTGTGACAGAACACTTCGTAGTGGTGATAATTATAACTGACTTAAATTAATTGAAAGGTGTGACTGAACTAAGAAACATGAAGTTTAACTTTAGGATATTAGGTAATATGAGAAAAAATGTGTTCGGATATTAAAAATATGAAAACAGACAAATTGAATTATTAATACATACATGAATATCTATCTGTTTATAATATTATAATAAATTTTGCTAAGTTTGTCTATTATCACCACTACGAAGTGTTCCGTATGTCTCCTATCCTCCTCATATTCTGACCAAGCCATCTTAAAATTCCTCCCACAGACAAATAACTGCTAATAGATAACTAACTGTACGTTACTTTGAGATATAGGTTTTTTAACGGATTTTTCAACGGTTTTTCACATGTTGTTTGCTGATGTTCACGAGTTGATGTTGTTTCACGAGTATTTGCTGATGTTCACGAGTTGATGTTGTTTCACGAGTATTTGCTGATGTTCACATGTTTTCATGTGTTTTTTCATTTTTCAATAGCTTCATTTTTCACTCGTCATTATATTATGTACATACTCATGAATTTGTTACAAAATACTGGAAGATGACCTTGTAAACAGCTGCGTAGATTCTCCGAGGTATGCAATATTATGTTTTATGTATAATTTTTATCAATTTTTCCTTTGGTCGTAATGTAATCTCCCTTTGAATCTCATCTTGTTGTAGACCTGATGATGATGTATAAATACATCGAAACGTTGGCCCCGAAGATTTGAATTTTATTATTGCCTGACCGATTCTCAAAAACCCAAAAAACTGTCATAATTATCAAGCGGTCAATAAACTAAACTACATTCTTGGATTTCAGTAGTCTATTTCAATCTTTCGATGTAATTATGGGATTCAGGTGAAATAATTGGAACAAGATTTCAATCACTGGAATAATTTATCACGCTTTTTTTGTGTCTCTCTAAAAGAATATTATCTTTCTATCTAGCCTGTCGGTTGATTAGTTTCTTATATTCACTTCTTTTAAAGATGACAGAAATACCGCAAAAGAGAGAGAGAGGTATGCGGGATAGCAATGGATTAGGTATTAGTATAAACGATAGGAGTTTATATAATATTATTGCTATTAACGCAAAATGTAAGAGAGAGGTATACTCACCGTTTCGAAGGTTCTACAACGATTAACCCGAGAATACTATCGATGAGTCAAAATGACTCTAGCCTCCAATTTTCATAGTGTACCGTGGCACCCCAGGATAGGGGGTCGCTCCCCTCCCAGCTATGCTTCCCCCAGGATGTCCGCTCAGTGACGCTCATGCCACCAGCTGCCTCTGACCTCACCCGTCGTTGCTATCAGGTAAATACTGAAGTCCTATACGTCAAAATGACTCCACGATAGTAATGCTGTAGGTGAGGTGGAGTCAGTTTGACTCCACGATAATATTGCACGCCCCTGATGTCGAGCCAAGTTGAGTCCATATTCACATTGTATGCCCCTTTTGTTCAGTCAAATTTACTCCACAATATCAAAGGAGCTGTTAGGTCAAGAACATGCATATTTGTATGAAGAAATTAGGCTGCTGCTTGAGGAGATGAGCGAACCAAATGACGACTTCGCACCAAGTTCTGAAGAAGACGAACCAGATCCATTCGACGGAACCGACTTGGAGGACAAAAACGATCCAGATTTTGTTGCTGAAGATGATGATGGGGAACTCTCGAGAGAAAGTGAGGACGAGGTGAAGGGGATTTGATAAAGGATATACTCTCTCATCGTTGGAAGATGGTGCGGTTGGAGAAAAATCAGAAATTTAGAGCCACTCTAAAATCAACCATTCAAGGGAACCTCAACATGTCAGCACCGCCTCCTCGCCCTACTTTTGATCCTGAAGAAACAACTCAGAGGGAACCTGTGGGGGAAACTACAGTTTCAGCTCCGCCCCCTGCTGACTCTCAAAGCGCTCCATAGCCAACAACACTCAAATAAAAACCTGCAAAAAGGAAGTATTGCAGCATGTGTCCGTCCTCTCTGAAGCAAAGAACGTCCACAACTTGCTCAAAATGTGACAGGCTGATTTGCGGTGGCCACACGGTAAAAACATTCCGTCCAAATTGTCTATTATTTTCCGAGGGCTGCTCCCATCTAAACATAGTTTTATTTTATGACCGTAAACAGCCTAACATTCGTTTCAACTTTTTTTCTCTTCAATATTAACTAGAAAAGAAGTTCCATAGTCTTTTGATAGAGAAAACAAGAATTTCATAATCTCAATTTTCGTCATAAATTTGTCTACTTATTTGCTATTTATTTTCATTCCTATACTATTGTTTCTTGAATGTCCAAAGACTTTTTACTGTGATTTGTGATTCACCTGAAACGGTTATATTGTTTAGTTATTGTTAGTCAAACGTTTAGTCAATTAGCAATGGAACTAAAGAAACTGACTGTCAAATTATTTTGCTAAGTAGATATCGAGTTATTTTGAAGTCATTGTAATTGGAAGGATTAAAAGTTTATGGATTTCAGGTATTGTCAAATGCATACATATTTTGTAATGAAGAAGGAAATGATTAAACATTTAATTAGATCGTACGATTTTTTTTAATAAGAAAAATCTTGTTTTTAAGCTGAAAGGAGCGGATATTATGTTGAGTACAGCATTAATATGTTGTTCACATTTCATTGTATTATGGTTTTGATTTTTCTCCAAACAATCAGTATTGAAAAACCAGTGGAAAGTGACGAACTTCAGTGGGAGTCATTTTGACTCCGATCCATAGTAATAAGGGGGTATGATTCATCGATAGTATTCTAGGGTTAAAAGCAAGCGGACCGGTGGACGTTGGGGATACCAACGGGCACGCCGCACAGTGGATGGAAGCGTGCAAAAACCTCAAAAAATGAAAGCGTTAATAAAAATGTTTTTCCATTTTTATATTGTTCCTAGATACCTTCAGACACAAACTTAGCCCTTAGTTTCCCCATTTGGGCGAGGAGAAAATTTTGAGAAGGCATTGAGTGTGATGATTGGTCGTATGCTTGAAATTAAGGTTTTGGTGTAGCAGTTATTGATGATTTATTACGCCTCCAAAACTGGGGAAATTCCCCAAGACGAAATATACCATGTATTTTATACATGTTTAGGTGTACCTGATCATTTTTTCACATTTTTTTGGTGCATCACCAAGAGTAAGCTGTGATAATGAGGGGTTTTGGAAAAATCATGTGATTATTTAAATTTGATAGAGTGCCAAAAGTGCAGGTCATCTCCGGTCGTCCTGGGACTGGAATAATCCGACTACGCACTCATTCAAGTGTCTTGTGTATTAATTTGATCGCCGTTCTCCGCCGTCGGTGATCACAATGAACGAAAACGTTGAGGAAGGTATGTGACGGCACCCACCTATCAACTCCTGCTTTGACGAGTCAGAGTAAATAAACCTCTAGGTGCGAACCTTGTCCCGAGAATGAATGTTATGATTCATTCTTCGTCTAGAAAAATAGTTCTTTGGGAGCAGTCTTCTATCACTATCTAATCATTCAACGTTAGCGGAAGCGTGGTACCTAACATTTAAACACACATTGTGGAAAAAAGAAAATCGTAACATCGTGGTAAAAAAAAAAGTCTCTTGAAATGCCATATTCGGTACTTTGCGATATTTTATATAAGAGTGGAAGTGATTTTGAGAAAGATCTGCGCGAACGATACCCGAATTTGGAACAAACGGTTTTACATCAGGTGAATAAAAAAAAATTAAGAAACCCATTTCGGTTATACTTACGTTCCTTCAAAATAATTATTCAGCTTGATTTACTGTTGATTCAGCTTTCGCGGTATGAAAAATGAAAAAAAGATTCTCATTTTTGTCCTTCATCGCCACACCTTTTTTTTACTAGTTATTTTGGTGTAGAAACTTGGTGCAGTAATAAGGGATATGGCTGATTTCGGCTTTTCCAATGTAGAAAGCAGGGCATTCTTATACATACAAATATATATACATATAAAAAAGCGTTAAAATCCAGGAATCGTTTCAGAATACTTCTAAATGGATTTCCATGATGAAAATATTTTTTAATTTTTATTTTAAAAATTTTGGAGCCATTGCAATAGCTTCATTTTCTAAGAAAATTCGCTAAAACGTTGCTATCCGATTAGCCATTATAGTTAGCGAGTTGGGAATGGTTTTAATCGACTCAGCACTCCAAAAAACATGAGAATCCATATCAAGTTCAACCACTTGGCTCATCTAAGAGGTTTTTGCACAAAAACTGCTGTTTCCATCCACTGTGCGCCGTTCCATCGAACGAATCACCCCAAAAGTTTTCGATAGCTGTTACAACATACACTAACTTTTGATTGTCTAGACATCTAGACGTTCTCTCGCGATCCTTTTAAAAGGCTCAAAGGACCTCAATTCTCCATACGGTCATATATTTACACTACTCCAAATGTATCTAAATGTGTATTATCTGTGTAGATCTGAATTCGAGCTTGTAGAGCGTCACACGCTCAGATATGAAATTCAAGTGGAATATATTATTATTGATAAAGTGAGATATTTTACAGTTCCACATACGAAAATTAAAGGATCTCCTCTTCAGTGATTTTTTGGTTGGCTGGTTTTTGATACCTCCAAAAATACATTACATTCATCATCTTACTCTTTTTGACTTCATTTGTGAGTGAGATGCTTCTTCAACGGTTCGGCCTTTCTTTCGCCTGTTACACAATAGACCCCATTGCTTTTCTCAAAATTTGGTAGGAGGATATCTCATTCAAATGGAATTTACTATTACCTTTTACTGCAGAGCTCTACTGCTAGACCTTTCTAATCCCATCTTGTGAAACCACTTTCATTCGATTGTTAGTGTCATTTTGTTGAAATTATATCATACACTGCCGTATGCGTTACGTATACATCTTACTAATGCAGAGCTAAAGTTAAAAAGCACTGTACTAATCCGAAGTAACAATGAAGGGTTAATTTACCCATTTAATATATATAAATTAATTATATTATTATTCAACATTAGGAATATATTTTCAGAATCGGTGAAATGTGTGAAGGGCAAAAATCTACTAAGTCCATCTGGAGCTACGTCTTATAGGCAAGTCTTGCAAGAGGAACGCAGGCGTTCCTACTGGATACGCACTAAATCACTCGCGACGAAGTTGTGGAAACCCATTTCAAAACGAAATTTAGTGAAAAACGTTGTCTATTTCCACGAAAACTAATGAGTTACAATGTTAGATCGAATTCGACGGTTAGGCCATCATCAGTGACAAACAATAACTTAATACACATTAGAAAGGACACAGCTTTTATAGTAACAGGTGAAGGGAGGTTGAATCCCATTGGTCAAGAGAAAGGAAAGGGGGAGGACGGGTACAAACAATCAAGTGCAAACAAAGTGACGGGGGATTATAACTTACTTAGATGAAGAGAAAGGGGGAAAAATAACTAAATATGGTTTCAACAGTGTGAAGGGATAATTCCAAGCTTCATAGAAATGGACCTATCAGTGGTGAACATATATTGAGGTATATATATCCTCATTTAAACATTTACCAGATCTGTCACTTTTGATAATTTCGAATTTTTCAAGTACATTCAACATACCTCCCTTTGGACGAAAATGAAGAAATTCCACAAAATGTCTATCTGTAAAATCAAAATTGTAACTATGATTGGATTCCTTAAGATGTTTCGCAGATGTAGACTTACCCTTATTTTCCCTGAAATTCTCCTGATGCTCGTCTATTCTTTCCCTGAATTTCCTACCTGTTTGACCGCAATATTCGAAGTCACAAGAACATTTTAATTTATAAACCCCACTTTTATCCTGAACATTGATTTTGTCCTCAACGGATCCTAGTAATGCTTTAATACTATTTTTAGTTCTAAAACCTACTTTGTAACATCTCGATGATAGAATTTTGCCGATTTTATTCGAAATATATTCGGTATACTTATCCATTGCTTTTCTTCTAAATTTACATCTTCCCTAGCCAGATTGAAAACTTTTTCCCAACTTTTTTTTGGAAACTTTTTCCCTACTCTTTTTCCTAAGAACCTTATCCCATATGGCATCAACGAGATCTCCTCCATATCCGTTACTAGCCGCTATGCTTTTGATAATGGATTTTTCTTCTGATAAATTTTGTTCACTCATTGGAATATATAGTGCTCGGTTGATCATACTATGGAAGGCTGCATGCTTATGGACTAAAAGGTGTTTTGAAGTACTATGGATAGTTATATCGCTGTATGTATCTTTTCTATAAATTGAAAAATCATGCTTTTTGTTTACCAAAGAGATGGAAAGATCTAAAAAATTGAGTTTATTTCTGCCAAATTCGAGGGTAAATTTGATAAAGGGATCTAATTTATTGATTTTCTCGTGAAAAGAAAGTTATTGTTTGTTACTGATGATGGCCTAACCGTCGAAATCGATTTAACATTGTAACTCTTTATTTTTCGTGGAAATAGACAACGTTTTTCACTAACTTCCGTTCCTACTGGAATTGATCCAGGAGTTTGAGGGACAACCCTTGCATGAGAAATAAAATAAACGCATACGGATCCGTTTCAGACCATTCTAAGACTGAATCCGTGAAAAAAGGTGTATGTCTGTGTTTGTGTGTGTGGTAAATTTTGTCGACGCCACCCAGGCCACAATTCTCAACTGATTTTCGAGATTTTTTCTTTGTTCGATCCCGATTTGAGTCAAGTTGTGCAAAAAACTCCGGAAATTTAGTATTCCGTAATGGAAGAGGGGAAATGGAGGGAGTAAAGCCGAAAAACGTGTTTTTTTCACGAATTTTGTCAACGCCACCCATAATACAATTTTCAACCGATTTTCTTTATGTTTATTTGGTTTTATTTGGGTTGGAAATTTTGGATTTCCCGTAGGTTTGGGGGGTGGTGGTGGGGGGTGGAAGGAATAATTACCGAGTCTTTCAAGCACTGCCTAAGCAATAAATCTCGACTGATTTTCGTGATTTTTAGTTTGTTCCATCACAAAATCGGTATAGTTTTGGATCACATGTCAGGGGTTTCAAATTTCATCATGGAAGGTGGTGAATGGAGGGAGATGAACCATGATGTTCCCACAATTCTCGTCCGATTTTCGTAATTCCTTTTTTCATTAAACCATGAATTCAGTCTAGTTAAGGATTGTTTGTCAGCAGTTTCAAATAGCATTATGGATGGAGTGAATGGAGGGGGTAAAATATTAAATTATGATGTTTTATCTAATCTCGTCAGATTTTTTTTTTTTTTTTTTTTTTTTTTTTTTTTTTTTAACCATGAGTTTGGCTTATTTTCGAAAGTTATATCAGATGTTTTCATTATGGAAGGGGGTGAATGGAGGGGGTAACAATAATAAATTATGATGTTTTTGTAACTATTTTCGTCAGATTTATGAGATCATTTTCTTGTTCAATTATGAATTTGGCCTATTTTTGGAAAATATGTCACGAGTTTCAAATTTCATTTTGGTAGTTTCACGATGGACATTTACTGTCGGTGGAGGGGGCTAATGGGGGGAAGGGTGATTCTGAAAAGTGATGATATTACGTTTTTTTAGCGAATTTTTGAAGAAAATTAAGCTATTGCTCTCGCCTCAAAATTTGTAGAATGTGAATTTTTGAAAAAATTTTATGCAGAAATCCATTTTAGGCTATTCTGAATCATATTCTGAAGTTTAACGCATTTTTTTTATGTATGTATGTATGTATGTATGTATGTATGTATGTATGTATGTATGTGTCATTCCAGACGATAACTGTCCGTAGAATTGTGCTAGAAACTTCAAACAAATTTTAAAATGTTAAGGACACAAAACTAAAGTTCAAGTTCGTTGGCCAGCATGATCGGATTACATCTTCGGGTTGAAATTTTCAAAAATGTAGTAAACAATTTCAAAATAGCCTGTTTTTTGCGATTTGTTGTGCGAAATAATTTTTTCAGCATACTAACATGTGGTATATTCGGAATCAGCGTAAAATTTCCTATAAGAATATGTATCAAGTTTCAAAAAATTTCAAAGTTGAAAAATCAGTCAAAAATCGAAATAATGCCGTTCGCTAGTTGTAAAAATCGGTATTTTATTTCATGTCAAGATTTGATGATGTTATGATAGGATACTGTTAAGATTTCAACTGCCTTCAATACTGACCACATTGGACATCGAAATCTATGAATATTTACCTACATTTGTCTTTAAATCTACAAGATTAGTTTAATAATAATAAAGTATGAGTACCTCCTAATTATTTAATAATTTGATTCCATGTTTGTCCATCAAAATCATAAACTAAAATTTCTCTATACGATCATAAGCGACTGAAATGTCGAAGATTTCTTCAAAAATTCGCTCATGGGGTCATGCTGCATGACTGGACTTTTTTTTTATCTTATTTTAACTCTCACAAAAATTATATACAATCCACTCATTGGGACGCCCCTGTAACGCATGCATAACATACCAATATGTTTTCTTGTAAATCGTATTTCTATATTTTATGAAAAACAAGTAACTTCTTCAATTTTGTGGATATTTCCATAAATTGAGTTAAGGAAAATTACTTTAATATCGTTCTGTCTTATATACAATTGTTCGATTTTTCCAGTCGTATTAAGAAAGTACGCATTGAGCGTTACCCATGGATGTGAAAAAGGTATTTTAACTATTTTTAAATGGAATAACATACTATCCTAAGAAGTTTGGCATCAATCGCACTCTCCTGCAATGAGTAGTTTTCTTTCTATGATTTTTCGAAGTTCCACACACTGGTGACGTCAAAGGACCTCTCTCGCCAGGGCGGGACCCCCCTGCCTACCAGTGTGACGTCACCAGGGCAAACTTTGAAAAATCATAGAAAGAAAACTACTCAACGTAGGAGATTGCGGATGGTATCAAATTTCATACAAAGGAATTTATTTTCATTAAAAATATAAAATGAATACCTACCTATGTGTTTAACGTTCAATACTGAGCTCACTATAGTCCGACTGAAAGATGATTATTCACGCATCTATTTACCCACCTACTACACAGACGAGGATTTCCCTCGTTGAATGCAGCACTCATGAAGACTCAGGCAGGGAACCTGTTGGAAATGCTTAGGGAACATAAAAAAGCCCTGTTTTGGCAAAGAGCTATGGCTTCCGAGAGATTCACTCTCTATAGAGAGCTCGATCCTCATGTTAAGTGTGCCAGTCTGGTGAAAGATTCCGATTTGGACCTTTATTCCAGTAGTTGGCTCTTCAAGCTCAGAGGTGAGATGCTTCATTTGAATGCAAAACCTTACACTACCGAACGATGTGAAGAGTGTTCGCTCTGCAATTCTCACGAGAAAGAAGACCTCTTCCACTTTTTATGCTCCTGCCGTGTTTTGATTGAATTCAGAGTTCATGCATTTGGCCAGCCAGTTCTGTCAAGGGATGAGGCGGTCAGACTTCTGAATGGTGGAGGTTGGCCGCAATTGGTGTCTTACTGTAAAGTAGCATGGCGCTATCGATCATCATTAGTGCGGGAGTTCAACTACTGATTGTAATTTTGTTCATTTCTCATGCCAAATATTCATGGCCTAATAGTCAATTTTAGTTTTAATCTTTTTAAAGAAATACTTTTTTCCATTAAATATTCGGTTTTCTATGATTTTGGCACACATTATAGTTTGCCCATATTATTGTACCTACCTAATCGCATTACCATTTTCATTTGCCGTCACTTCCGACAGACGGTTTAATTAACCATGTCGCATTGTTTATTTTTTATCTAAGTGGAATTACTAATTTTGTAAACATAATTTAATAAACGTTTTTTCTTCTTCTTCTTCTTCGTTCACAGGAAAGGATGCGGCATAGAAATTATTAAAAACCTCACTGGCATTGACATAAAAGAAGAAATTGAAAGGCTGGAACGAGTGAATTATAGAAGACAGAAAGAAAGACAGCGAAAATGGCACCACATGACTAGAATCACGAAGGAATACACAAAATTTAGATATATTATCTTATAATATACGTGGCGTAAGAACTAAATTATATAATGATAATTTTAAAAATTTTGTGTCCAAACCTGATATTTTGTTATTTTTTGAAACATTTTCAGTAGACACCGATAACCCAGATGTAGAGCTTTTCTTTGATGAATTCTTATTGTGTTGGGAGGCAGCGACAATAATTAGTAATACGGAATAAAGAAAAATATGGAATTTGGCAATAAATGAATTAGTTATATTAGAGCATATGTGTGTATGGGTATGTATATATATATATGCATGAATAAGAAGCGATAACCCCCCTGCGACGATAAATTGATCAGCAGTATTAGCGTATAACGCAACAAGAAACAATATAGACACAAACAATATGATGAATAGTTAAAATTAATGTAATGTATTATATGAAGGTTAATGTATTGATATATATTATGTGTTATAAGTATTATATTGTGTATTAATTTATATAATTAGTGTATTGATGTATTGATTCTGATAAGAAACATGTATCGTGGTAAATTATGAGGAATATTACTAGTGCTGTATTAAAAATAGATAAATAACTAATAACAAGAATAATAGTAATAATTGATACATAAATAAATGGAAAATGGAAAATGGAAAGAGGAATGTGATACAGACAATATACAGGGTGATTCCCTCGCAGATGCAAAAAAAACATTTTGGGTGAAACTGCATTGGATATGGAGTAAAAAGCCGCCAACTGCATATTTTTATCTCAATCCGTTCTCGAGATATGATTTTTTAAACGTTTTTTCAGGAAAACCGTGTTTCTTTCCTTTTAAACTCAAATTTCTCCCCTTTTCTTAATTTGATTTTAACTTTTGACCACATTTTCGGAATCAGCCGAGTTTTACACTTAAAATCGCAAATGTTTAGTTTGTTTGTTACGATTAAATGTATGTGTGTTATGGGGTAAAACTAGTTAATTAAAGTGTAAAACTCGGTTATAACGGAGTTGGAGAGATCTACAAATGTTACCATTCGATACAGCGTGAAAAAATACATGGACACCGACCCTTTACTCGTAGGTTCATGGAGGGCCATCTTTCGAGAAAACCAACAATTTCATAGAAAAACCCACATTTTTTTAACGTTGAAACATTATTTTCTCCCCTAAATAACAAAATAAAAGTAAAATTTATAATACCGTTGGAAAGCATATTAGATGAAGTAGTTTTCATGAGATTTGCCAGTTTTCAGGATTCTTTTTAAAAGAGTAGTAAAGTTTTAAAGATTTTCAGAAATGTTATTTTTTCAAAATCGTCAATGTTTGAGCTGATGTGAGGGTCTTTGGATGGTACTTTTTAAGAACCCAAGTACACTATTCTTATAGGAAATTTAATGCTGATACCGAAAATGAGGTTGAAAGTTAAAATTAAATGAGGCAAAGTGGAGAAATCCGAGTTTAAAATGAAAAAAACACGGTATTCCTGAAAAAACCTTTAAAAAATCATATCTCGAGTACGGATTGAGATAAAAATATGCGGTTGGCGGCATTTTACTCCATTTTTGATATAGTTTCACCCAATTTTTTTTTGCATCGGCGAG
Organism: Adelphocoris suturalis; assembly: GCA_030762985.1. NCBI lineage: Eukaryota > Metazoa > Arthropoda > Insecta > Hemiptera > Miridae > Adelphocoris > Adelphocoris suturalis. The sequence goes on from CM061044.1 coordinate 7,356,386, forward strand.
GGAATCACCCTGTATAATAGAGAGTTGTTTGTTGTTAATTATGTTTGTGCTCTTTGTCAATAAACGCTTATTCTTCTTCTTCTTCTATTTACCCACCACAGCTTACTGAAAGCATGGTCTTTCAATCTCTCACATATTTGGATTGTTCACCATCTTACTTCTCAAATTAGCTCACCTGAAATGGTATTGGAGTGTATTTTTGCTCCTCTACACACAATCAAACCAACAAAGCTTGATAGTGTTAACATTTGTCACCCGGAAATACATGAAAGAGTAAAGGGAGAACCCGCGGCTGAAAAAAAAAGGTAGCCGTCAAAGCGTGAAGAATTGGATTTGAATTTGAAGAAGAGGGCAGGGACACTCGATCTGTCAGGGAGTCACGTCAAAACTACTCAGTCGGAGAAAAAGACCTGTTGTAGCCATCCGTTTTTATTCAAACCCCCCAGCGGAATAACCGGCAACAAAACGAGATAAAGGGGAAAAGAATTGCGGAGAGTCATTTATAAAAGCGCGGGAAAAAAAAAGGTTCTAGGTGACGAGCCGAGGGGTTTAGAGTGCGAGGTTTTTGAGTGACGAGTGATGCGCAAAGGCCGTAGTTCAACTTCCCTGGCAGAGGCGAACCGACTTCCAGACATACGGTTGACATGACAAATGCCTGTCGGGAAACGAGAGGGATTCCTCTCTGGAATGAATCAAACCATCATACGGAACAATCGATGTTGACTTTTTTACGCGATTTATCCCTCGCGGATCCTCCCGGTCTTTTTATGCCTCCACGCACCCATCAGTCATTTTTGCCAATTGTGGAAAAAAAATCCCTGGGCCTTTTTAATAGCCGCTGGGATCACGCTTTTTGGGAGGGGGGGAGGCTTCAACGGGGAAAATCCGGTTCATCGCGTTTTTTTTTCCAGAGTTAAAGAGTATAGACGAAAACCAGGAGGATGGGTGGGTTTTTACCAGAATCCAGATGGATGTCAATCCAGCACGGGTGGGCAACACGATGGATTGAGTTTGAGTTGTTTTCCACCGATTAACCTCTCGTACTCTCTTTCCTCAAACCCCACCCGAAACCTCCGACGATTGACGTTTCGACAGTTTTTTCTATCGGTGCCACGGATTGATCCCCATTACTTTCAACCTCCCCTTTTTAGACTCTGATTTTCACCTGATCTTCTTTTACGGTTGAAATGACGCGACTCAATTACACTTCCCACCCCTTTGTCATTTTTTTTTTTTTTTTTTTTTCGACGAAGGACACAAGCTGAGAAGCAGATTTTTGACATTGACGTCTATTATTGTATATCAAAAATGTATCCTCATTATTCTTTGTCACATCAATAACAGCTGTGCAAGCGTTTTCCGAATTGCTCCTGTCAGTTTCATACCTACCATGTTGAGTAAATTTGTTAGGTGGCATCCATTGGTTTATTATTTCCAATAATAAGCCTATGTGATCGTGTAGCAAAAAAATCTTATAACCCCCCCTCAAACTTTGTCACTTTACGTTTCAAGGTGCGTAGAATCCAAATTTGAAATGTCCGTCCGCCGTCCGGGCCATAAAAGGCCCAAGAATTTACTTAAAAAACCCGTTCTTTCGCACATAGGCTCCATTTGGGGTCTAGTTGGTCCTAACGTTTAACCATCTCGATCGCTTTACTCGCATAGATGCTATGGGCCAAAAACGGGCGAAACAGTGTATTTTTCGAGGTATGAGTGTTAGAGGTGTTAGACGCACGCCTGGCACGCTTGGCAGGGGGTCACGGTGGGTGGTGAGCGGGGGGTGGAGTGAGAGGAGGCGCCGCGGCACCTTGTGGTGGCTGGAGTGACCAGGGGCGTAGCAGAGGGGTGTAGGAGAATGGATATTTATTACTTTTACGTGTTATACCCATATAATACACCGCAGCACCATGAGGTGTGTACGGTGTTCCTTCGAGGCATGAATATATGTTTTTTTCTACGTCATATTTGTGTGTTAATACCAATGCTTTTCCTACGCATATTTAATAACATATCCTATATTATTAAGGCAATAACTATTTGAATAGATAGGAGCTCAAATCGAGAAATATAAACATGCGTATATAATTATAGAAGTATAGGTTGTGGCCACTCGAAATAGGACACGCCGAGGAGTGTGGACGGGCCTTATGACGTACGCAAGCCAACTAAAACTACGATCATACTCAATTGAAAAAATAATAAACCTTTGTGAAATAATTTGCAGCGTTTTTAAAGCTGCAAATTATTACATAATGGTTTATTATTTTGTGTGATAGCCCTTCTACGCAGATCATTGGTCCATAATTATTACTAAACCCCCTATGTAATATATGATCCGAATAGGGTGCCTCCGAGAAGGGTTCACACTTTTACAGTTCCAAGACCCCGCAATTTTACGCTTCACAGTAAAGATGTTTAAAAAAACGGAAAATGATGTTTGAAGTAATTTACGTTAGCGCATGCGCAGAATGGAGAAATGATTTGAGAAAAATTGAATAGATAGGGTACAATCTGCAGCCTAACCCACAAATTCAAAGAAAATATTTTTTTTAATAGCGACTCAACAACAACCACCACCACCACCACCACCATTTCATCACCAATTTGAGAAATGTTGCTTACCTTATTTCTTGCTGTTTGTTGTTGCTGTTAGAAAGGATCATAATGAACTTGGCTGATTGAGTCCTGAAGACCTGAAGAACTGAATCCTCCCTTAAATCCACACTAAAGACGTCAGAAGAACGTGGGCCATTGGTCATGCAGGTCGCCATCTCTTCCAGGACGCCTCTCGGATCGACGCTCATTTAGCCCGAATTATTCTCCTTCTCCCGGCGTTTGTCAAAAGCAGAGGCCCCATAGCCTGAAATATGCCGGAGGGGGGGCCAGTCCGACCATAAATCCTCAAAAGGGAAGAACCGTCCTTCGTTTATTGCTTTTATGGTTCTCTCGTAGTTGTCTTTAAAAAGCCCCTTCCACCCTCTTACGAGGGGGGGTCTCCGGGTTTTCGCTTTAAATTTCATCAACCCTCAAGGAAAAACAATAGGCGGGGAGGGGTGAAAACGCCAAGGTACCTCGACCTTATCTCCGTCCCATTGTCAAACCTCTCCTCCCACCTCCGACCCGTCAAACACAACCTACATTTATAAAGGTCTTAACTCATAATGGTCTTTAAATTCCAGGGTCCTATGGAAGGGGGGGCTGGTGGAATGAAGGGCTGAAGGGCCACCTGAAGGGAAGTGGCGGGGAGCGCCGGTGTTTTTCTTTCTTCAACGCTATTCTTTGTCTTCTACTAACAAGAAAAGTTTACTTCACCTCCTCTGTTGTGACATTTTTGGGAAGTATTCACTGAAGAGCGGGAGTGGAGGAAGCATCAACCCTTTTTCGCTCTGCCCTTTTCTTTCCCGAGCTACCTTTTCCAACTCAAACAAAATTGACACAAGTTGCCGAGTGAATGAAAAAATTTGTTATCTTTTTGACTTCTATTTGCTTTTTGAGAGTTGATTAAAGTTTTTCTTTCTTTTCTCATATTTTTTTCCCCCTAAACTGGAAAAGTTTTTTTGAAACCCTGTAACAGCTGAGAAATTGATGGGAACAATCTTGAGGACCCTCTCGTCATAACTACTTGCTCTTCTCTTCTCATACCTGATGACTTTTGGTAGTACAATTGTGGGAACCAACATCTTAGTTACCATCCAGACGGTGGGTCTGGTTTCTAGGGTTAAACGAGAAGTTTTTCAGGGTATCGCGTGCTAGGAAATATGATGGGTACAAATATATATTATTTATCACTGAATAAATAATGATAATGTGCCTAACTATCAATCCTATCGGTTACCATGAAGTGCCACCAGTGAACCAACACCTAAACTTTCCTTATACGAACGGATGATAATGTCCCGTGAATTGGCAAAACTGTGGCGGCGGCGCAAGCCTCGCTTGCTACAAACCTAGCATTATCTAGCGGTCATTGATGATACATAGTTCCCCCGAAAAATCGTACAGTCGCTGCTCCATTACAATTTGTAGTGAGAGATCGAGAAATCGTACGGCTTTCCGGATGGTTTCATTCGATTTGTGGGAGGAAGGGGATATAAAAATATATTTATGTAGTTGAGAACCAAAAAACATGTTACATGAGAGTTTTCGAGAACTCGATTTTTGCAATATTTCAGCCCTTAGGGTTGATTAAGATTGATGCCACTGTTACGAGCACATTCTCGTCCAATGCATGATTTTTCAGCCGAGCAATTTCATAAACTTTAATCCAGTAGTTTTGGAGTTAAAAGCTCTGGACGGCAAACGGACGACGGACGGAATTTCTTATCCGAATTTTGTATTCTATACATCTTGAAACGTAAACCTGAAAATTTTGAGGGGGGTGTGGGGAGGGGGTTAAGAATTATTTTTTCTTGGCGGATTACAAAGGTTCATTATGGAAAATAATAAACCGAAACCGATCCAATCAAAATCCATCCAACATCGCAATCACATCACAATCCATCGAAATTGTGGGTGGGTGTCTGTATGCCCACCTAGACGGTAACTCATCTTAAAACTGAATGAAAATTCCGTTTTCTTGCCGAAAATCAAGCGAATGATGAGTCACTTGACTAGCATTCTTTGAGCTTATTAAATTAGACAAATTTCAAAAATTGCCAAAAAATCACTAAAAATACCTAAAAATTATTAAATTTAAATTTTTTTAGAGGGTATTAGTCAATAAACGTTTATCAACATTGAATTAGAATATTAACATATTATTTACAAAAGTACCTATGCCGGAAAATGAACTTAAATTTCATCAATATTTGTTGAAAAATCTACAGAAACTAAAAAAAAAAAAACTTTCCGAATATTTTTTGAATTGCAGAATATTATTCGGTACGATTTTTGTATTTTGGCAATAAAAGTGTAGTTAACAATAAATTTATTGCACTCAAAGTGCTCAAATTTCAAAAACATGTAACGTAATATAATACGATATTTAGGAAAATTCCTGTTATAATCATGCTGCGTGCGTGCTTCTCTTCTTCAATCAACAGTTTTGTTTTTCTAATTTCTATTGTAATTAAGTACATGTATTGGGTCATTAAGATCTTCATATCTTGTTCTGCTAATCAACCAAAAGCAAGTTGATCTTCTCAAGTTTCGCAGAGTTTAACATTCACTTCGGGATTAAATGAAGCAGGTAATTCAATTATTGATGACCAGGTATTCCAGCGTAAGCTACCTTCTCGTATATTTGATATTTAGATTGGAATCGTGTCCATAGTGTTGATAACATCAGATTGTGTGGGGGTAAACGATACATTCTCTCCAATTCTGAGATGGACAGGATAACAATGAGTTTTGTTTTCACTTTTTTATTTTTCAAGTTGATATACAACAAATATTACGGTTTGGACAGCACTGTTCATCTCCGAAACCTCCGCATTTCGCTTTCGCCGGAAAGCTTGTCAAGCTTTTTGTTCAGACCCAGTCAAGTCCGTATATCACAACAAAATTAACAAATATCACGAATAAAGTTGAGAGTTAAAAGGCTGCTCGTGATGTTTCGGAGAGATTAGGGGTCGTGTGGAAGAATCGGGGAGGTTGGATTTTAAAACGAGGAAAATCAAAGATAAGGCAGGTTCGTGGGGATGACGTGCTCTGTAACCGAACTCCCACCCTTCGCCCGTTTCGTTTCGCCGCTGACAAAATATATCATAAAGTATGTGAAGGGAACGGAACTGTTTTGGGGAAAATTCAGAAAGAATTTTGATTCACTCTGATAAACTGAATGATGTGAGTCATCCATCATAATGATAACATTATCAAGATCTCCAGCACCGATCATTAGAAGGAAGTAGGAAGAGAAAACGCAATAGCTGGCTGTATTAGTAGTGAATGTACTAATGAGTGTAGGTAGTTCAAGGAAGTACCTTAGGGTCTCGGTTGTTCTGAAGATGCATCAATGATGTGTCTAACATAGACAAGTCAATGACTTCTAGTCTAACAACTACAGTCTAGTCTATTCTAACATGGACACTGCAATATTGTTAACCCCCTCCCCCCCTCCCCCGAACAAAGTCGTGTCCCCACTAATCTGGTACTGGTCCTGGGGGTTTCCGAGGGTGCTGGAACCGAATCCAATTTCTAATTTCTGTGGTACGGCTCCAGTATTTTTGAAAAAGTCACTTTAATTCCAAGACAACTTAAATTCAATTAAGAGGTGCTATTCTGGTTGGAGCTAACGCTGAACACGCCTAGACCACACATGATGGGTCTGAAATACTTCCTTAATGTGTACACCCCCCCCCCCCCCCAACTGCCAAAAATTGGGGCCTTCACCGATTTTTGACGATTTTTATTTATTTTTTATTTACTTATTCATTTTATTTTTATTTTTTTATGTAAGCCACTTGGCGCCCTCGGGGAAAAAAGTGCTATTACTTGGACTGTCTCTGTGTCTAATGAGACCAACAGCAGCTCTGGAAGTGTGATACATGATTTTTTCGATTTTTCAACAACCGAAAACGTATTTTATCGGACTGTACCGAAAAAAATTTAAAAACTGACAAAAAGCCCGTTTTTGGTAGATGGAAAATCACAAAAAATCAAGTATCACTCCTCCAGAGCTGCTTCTGGTCACATTCGACGCAAAAATAGTCTAATAGCACAACTTCTTTCTGGTCGCCAAGTTGTCCGATTTGTAGAAAAACTATTAAAAAACTGCAAATAGAAAAATCGTCAAAATTTTGTGAAAAACCATGTCTTTTGGCAGATTTTGGGCTATTGGCACGTTAAGCAGGCATTTCGACCTCATCATGTGTGGTATAGACGTGTGCAGCGTTGAATTTCCAACAAGAATAGCACCTTTTAATTTAAGTTGAAGTTTCCTGGAATTGTAGTTATTTTCTCAAAAACACCGGTGCTCTGCCTAAAAAATTGCACGTCTACATGAAAAATGGGCTTCGAATTCTGTTAAAGCACCCTCGAAAACCCCCAGGACAAGTACCTACCGGATTCACGAGGACACAACTTTGATTTTAGCATGGATTATTTTTTCTTGGGCAGTGTAATTGAAGTAACCACGTGGGAAGATGTTTTTTCAGAGCAAACCGATCTTTGCTATCAATTAGTGAGTGGTGGAAACCATCTCACACTGAACACGAAAGAGCCGAAATTAGTTTTATATTGTGGGAATACAATTGAATCAGAAGATAATAACTGGAATCTAAAACTGTGTTCTGCATCCTGAGTTCTAACACTCACCGCGTAGAATTGGTGGAGTTACGCACCACAAATACGTTGGTCTTATCTTGGACGAGGAATTAACCTGGAAACCGTACATTATACTTGTACTTATAAGCTCATAAAAAATGTATACAATATCTTCTATAGCATAAGAAATGTATTCAAAAGACAAAATAAAGTTAGTGTACTTCAGCATGGTAAAATCAGTACTACAATGTGGAGTTATAGCCAGGGGAGGTACTTTTTTTCCCACATGAAAAAACTTCATATACGCCAAAACATTATTGTAAAAATAATGTTATCAACACCATGTAGAACAGCTTCAGTTAATTCATTTTATATAACAAAAATATTCCCAATAATACAAACTGTATGTACCTATAAAGAACCTACTTCTGCAATTCCTTGAACACCCTCACTTGTTGGTTACTCAGCGTATGCCCGAGTATCAAACGCGATACGCAGCAGCAGGAAATGTAATTGCCTCCAGACCTAGACTATCATTGTTAAAACATAGCCTCCAGTATATTATACTTTATACCATTCATAGAAACCTTGAATGTTGCATGAAGGGGCCACAGAACTATTCTAGGCAGAACTACGAAAAAATCGTTTTATGTCGGTTACCAATTCGTGAATTTGATTCACTATTAAGCAGCGTCCAAGTTTGAAGTGTAATGAAGTAAAAAAAAATGAGTTCTTTGACATCGATAATATGAAGGAGCTGCATTGAAAATTATGTCTCACAAAATCGCCTCACGAAATTGGATAATGTACTTAAAGCAAAGCACTATGGCAACTGTCTCATTGCCTAGCAACTGAGCCAAGTCTACCGTGGGGCAACTATAGACTCGCAATCAGGGTTTAGCAATTTTGGTTAATTAATTTCGATATTTAATTAATAATTCAATTCAATTCTTTATTCAACACCTTGGACATGAACAAGTCCCACCGTGTTGGTGTGAATATAAAAAGCAATGTTAACACACAACGAAAACAGTAGAAAAAAAGTAAGAAAAAAGTAACTAAGTGGTGGTAAAACTCGGCGCTCCGCGCCTCGACAAAGGGACCCCCGGACCCCCGGTTACCTCTATTTACATACTTCGAACGAAATTATTGAAACACAGAATGTGTTTGCGTTGTCGCGCAACCAAGTGACAACCAAACAAGCGTCATTGTTTACTATTCATTTATAACATCAATTTATATAGTTATAGTATGAAACTACGAAAATTGCGTTGTCGCGCAACCAAGTGACAACCAAACAAGCGTCATTGTTTACTATTCATTTATAACATCAATTTATATAGTTATAGTATGAAACTACGAAAAAAAAATACGAAATAAATTCGTGATAAATCAAGAGCTTTCCAACGAATGGTGAACGATTTCTGTGCGATTGAAATGGCGGAAATTCCATTTCCCTACCAACGGCTCGGTTGTACGTGAAAATCATCCGTCACACATTTCGTTCCCATCCCGCGTTCCATTTTCGGCTAGTTAGTCCATGGCTAAAACACATTCTGTGTTAAAAAAGTGTTTGAATAAAAGAAAAAAATAATAATATTTTTAATGAAAAAGATTCAGGAAAAAAAAAAAAAAAAAAAAAAAAAAAAAAAAAAAAAAAAAAAAAAAAAAAAACAGGAATGGAATTAGAGAAAATAGAGAGAGAAAGAAACCTTTGCAACCGACCAAGAAATATAAAATATTTCAACCCCCCCTGAAAATTGGTTCGTTTACGTTTCAAGATCCGTATAATCCAAAAGTCGAAGAAAAAACTCGTGATCGAGTTCCACTATCTGCTTTACAAGCAGATACCATGTTACATGGATATGTCTTTTATTGGGGATTTCATAACGGTTGTCCTCGAGAGTTGTAAACAAATCCAGTGGCGGCCGGTGGTCTGCAGAAGGAGTGGGGCACAAAAATATTTACCTATTTGACAGTCAAGAAGAGCATTGAGGTTTTTCTTCCATTTTTTTTTTTTTTTTTGTTTTGTTTTCAGTGTGAATTAACTTTGACCTAAACACATGATACATAAATCCCACTTAGGTCATGTCATGCCTTGGGCAACTGTTATGAAAGAATATGGCTACTAAATGATAATCAATCATTATCATTAAATATTATTGATAGATTAAATATAAATTAATTAGATAAATAAATTAAATTAAAAATACTATCTTATAGGTACCTACTTACTAAGTACCCAAAAATTTTAGAATGGACTATATTATTATTAAAAGTACTAAAAATTATCAAGGCTTCGATTGTATTGCACTAGTGAACTACTTAGGAGAAATAATTCTGAAGGAATATTAAGGAACTCGAATTAAATTATGATGAAATGATAGAATGTGACGACAGACGTCAATTAAAAATCAGATATTTCAAAAGGTTATAGAAATGTTTTCTAACCCCAAAACCACCACTTACTTATGTATAACCTTTTTCTTGAATGCAACATATCCAGAATGATCAATATTCTACAAAGTTCCTCACTTATTAACTCATTCAAGGAAGTAAGCTCTTCATACTTATTTTCTAAGACGCTTCTTATTCGCTAGTAAGTAGGCAGCAGTCCCCCCTCCCCCATCTCCTTTGCTGATGGGGCCCTCCGGCAGTAGACGAAAGTCAGTTAACCGGAGGGTCTCCAGTAAATCAACACAAAATTCCACATGTTCCGACACCCGTGGGTACTTTATTGAATTCGAGCCAGGCTACATCACCTACCCCCCTGCAGGCTCGTATGCAAGCTCCAAGAGCCACTAAGCTGATCTGGACCCTGGGCATCGTCACGTAAATGTGCTAAAGAGACTACATACGAAATTGCAGCTTCCTAGAGTGTAAAACATAGAAATTAGCTTCAAGAGCCACTCATTTCATCCGGACCCTGAGCATCGTCAAGTAAGTGTCCTAAAGAGGCTACATAAGAAATTACAGCTTCCTAGAGTGTAAAGCATAGAAATTAACTATTAAAATGATTTAACCACCTCTTCACAAATCAAACCGTTCTCGCAATATTTGGATCACCTGCTATGAATCAAATCATCGAAACACCAGCTCAATGAAATCATCAGAAATTAACAAGCGGTGGCAATCATGTTCACAATATCAATTATTCAGATTGATCACCTGTGTGTAAACAATTATTCAAATAACCTTGCTCATAACTCAGCTTGTTGGCCACGCACTTCGCAGTAGTTAACATAATATGGTTGGACAAATTGAGAGCTTTCGAACGAATGGTCAACGAATTTCGTGGGATGAAAAACGACGAAGTACCATTTCTCTACCAACCACTCGGTTGTAAGCGGAAATCATCAAAATATTTTCGTGAGCAATTTTCCGTGAGTTTTTTTAGTTCATGTGCCATAGCAAAGACATAAAGAAAACAGTTGATTGTTCTCTACGCAACACAGTGAGTCTATTTTATTTATTGGTAAGTAGCGTGAGCAAGTTTTCGTGACGATTTTTCAGTTTATGTGCCAAAGCAAAGGCATGCAAATGTCAAAAATGTCAAAATCAGTACCTACCTGACTAAACTTCTTACGTAAATCCGTCGATGAACGTCGTACTTCAGTCCGAATTCTATTGAAAGTGATCGTTGCTTCTTCTTCATTGCCAAAATTTCTTTTTGTAACTAACGTTCGTAACTACCGATGGAAAAGGGTTTTGTGGCTCTACACATAAAACAACGCACTCCAACTCGACCGACAATACAAAGGACTTTATTACAAAAGACGTATTCAACAACTTAGGACTGAATAAAAATAGGTACTTATAACACAACGCTATAATACGGACTTTACTTTAGAGTAAATTCTTGGAAACAACCACATGCCGGAAGGAACTTAAAAAACATCATAAATTACCAGCAGAGACAACAAAACATTACTAGAAAAAAAACCTACCAACTATGAACATTCAGTTTGGCTAATGGAATAAACCAAAACTCCTCTAGTGGAAGCCACCCATAACGTAAATTTCATTCTACGGTCTTAAGAAAAGTGGAAACCCTGCCTGGGGCATGGCCCCGAAAATGATAAGAAATTTACCGTTATGACCTCTTTTTCCCGTTCCTTGCCCCTTAATTCCCGTTTCTTGCCCTTCATTTCCCATCACAGTCTAACCTGAATTGACAAAATTTCTCTCTTGATAAAGTAATATTATGGCAATCTACGTACTTTTTCACTGGTAGATGGATCTTAAACCTCCTTGGATGGAGCGTAAACCTATTCCTTCTAGCATCCACCTTGGAGCCACAGCATGGAGCTACAGACCACTTTTCGTTCTAATTTGAAACGATGAGTTTTGTTTGTAAAGTCTTCGTTCCAGTTTGTTACTTTTTTCCCAAATGTACTGGGGCAATGTCCCGATGCCCCCCCTCACCGGCCGCCCCTGAACAAATCCTTTAACTTTAAACAAATCCCTGGGCCGCATCCCGACTAGTTCCAACAAAACAACAGTTTACTTATAGAAATGTTGAAAATAACTGTGGAGAGAAGCCACTACAATGAGTTGTTGTTAACAGTCGACTGTTGTCAAGAGGATGAAAATGTTTCCTATGGAGTGGAGTAAATGATGCTATTGCTTTACGTTAAGAATATTGTAACCGGCTTATTAAAACTGTTCATAGTCCAATCAACTTAGTTTAGGAATGTAGCCAGGTACGTAAGGAGGGGGAAATTGGTAGCTTGAGATGTGAACATTTATCACATAAATCAAGCGCTTTCCAACGAGTGGCGAACGATTTCTGTGCGATGAAAACTGCGGAAGTTCCATTCCCCTAGCAACGGATGGGTTGTACGTGAAAAACACTGAAATTGTGACACAAATTTTGCGTCACGAAAATTTTTGGTTGACCCCCCAGAGCAAAGACATATCCATGTCAAAATCGGCAATTTGGGCTTTGCAAGGGACTCGGCCCCTTGACCCCGCCAGGGGGGGCTCTGCCCCCTGGAGCCCAGGTTCCTTTTCCCTTAGAGCCTGAGGTCGATTGTTGAGGGCGAGGGAAGCAGAGATTGCGAGTAAGATGGTAGCTCCACGAACCCCACGATAAACCTTTCAACATGACTGAGGGGAATGGGTAGTTATTACAAGTTTATGATCGTTGCTATGGGAACGACGGCTCTCTACTTGGGCTGCGAAGGAGGATCTCTTCGGGTAAACGGCGAAACCAACACCTCATCAGCTTGAAGCCGCTGTGATTTACAAGGCCTCCCGAGGTCCCTCGCACCCCTTCAAGGACACTTTTAAGAAAGTTCCAGTCATGCAGCATGATCGTTTGAGCGAATTTTCGTAAGTTATCGTACTATATATGTTAAATTGTTTTGAAATTTGAGCTTTTTGAGTGCGAAGAAATTCTAAGCTATTATTTTTATGACAAAAAAGTATTCTAAATAGAAATCAGCCATTCAAAATAAGATTTTGGGATTTTAGATTTTTTTGCAGTTTTTATCGATTTTATAGCAAATTTTAATGAAATTTTAGTAAACGTTTCACCCTAATTTTGTAAATAAATTTTACAATGTTCTATTTTAAATTTGATAAACTTTATTTGGAGCAATATTCTGCTAAGAATTGTAAATGTATCGATTTGTAGCCATTTTTAGCCATTATTTCATAGTTTTTGTGACCTACCACTCGTTTTTCGAGGATTTTTGTCATATTTGGGTAGGTCACAAAAACTTTAAAAATCGCCAAAAATAGAGGGAGCGAGATATAGAGCTGGTGGTGGTCTCACTCTATGCAGAATTCTTTACTCCTCAACTTTTTTCTCCGTACGAAAAAACTATTGGTCAGTTCCAATGGTCAAAAAGTGAGAAAAATTGTCGAAAATCGATTTTTCTGATCGAAGAAGCTATTTTAGCTGTAGATACATAGGGTATATTCAGAATCAGCGCTAAATGTCTGATAAAAATGGAGCTGAAAACACCCCTCCAAAAACCCCTCTTGGCCCCACTGTGCGACGCACAGTGGGCTGAAATGGCATACTTTGTTCAAAAACCTGATTTCAAGGAAATTTGTAAAAAATTAAAATGCATTCCCATGGTTTTATCATTTTTTGAATCGAATAACACTAGTTTCAGAACAATGCGTACAGTCGTTTTCAAGATATTTCAGTTTTGAGGCAATTTCAGCAACCGTGCTGAACTGAAAAAGTGAAATAAATAATCAAAGTATTACTTATAAGTCACTCATTCCGTTTTTCCGGTTTCGAAAACTTGATACAGTATTCATAATTTAATATTAGTTTATTTATTTAATTATTGTTGTTGCTGTCTTAGAAATTGAGAAGGATAAATGAAAGAAAAGTTGAAACGGGAACACATCCTTTCGTATTGCTGTATTTTGTCAATAGTATAACAAATGGTGCGAGGTAAAATAACATTAAAATATGGAAGAAAAAAACGAAAATTATGCTTCTTTCAAAATAAAAATTAGCCGACACTCCAAAAGAGATCAAGTTTCTAAAATTAAAGAACAAAATATCTTTCTTAAAAACTTTTTTTTTTTTTTTACAATATCAATCCCAATGCAGTATCACTGAGCGGAAGCTGTTTCTTCTTTGGTATTGGCCTCATACTTGTCAGTGTGACAAAAGGTCATAGACATTATCAGTCCAAAGAGTGTTTACTTATTCGCAAGCTAACAATTGTTTGTTTACTCTTAAATGAACTGTGAAAAGAGTCGGCGGAAGTCGGCGATGAAACTGATGGGGAATGCACTTTTTAATACCTCACCTTTCTTGATATTTCACTGTCTCAATGAACGCCGGTAACACTTTTTTTTCCTGCTCTTCTCATTAATAAAAATACGTGATTTTTCAGTTTAAATTAAGAAAACTGTAAATTTCGAGTATGATTAATATTTAAAAAATACCCATCAACCGTTTACTAATGATTTAATTTAATAATTTAATAGTAATTTATTTATTAAAATATTTAATACAACATATCACGATCATAGGTATAGGTATCATAGGTACCTACTGACATGACGCAGCCGTGCGAAACTGCCTGAAAAAAAGGCCACTATTAACCAAAGTCGTTGGAATTTTGAAAATCTACTAGGTACAACTAATAACAAAAATCTAGCTACGAAAAAATAACAAACCCAGCTGGATTGAAAATTTTTTTTTTTTGGGGTTTTTGAACACTTCAGCCCACTGTGCGACGCCCGGCTAAAGGAAGAGATGTTACCAACGCACTGGACTGATTCAGTAAGAGGTTTCCTAAGCTCATTTTGCTGTTTTTTATTTTTATTTATTTATTCATTTATTTTTTGAATCGAAAAAACAATGTTGAATTTGATTGGAAAACTGTTAAATTTGGTTGGTAAAATGTTGAATTTGATTGGGAAAATGTTGATTTAGATTGGGAAAAGCTATATATGACGTATTTAACTAAGGGTGGGTCGGTAGACAGCATACTGAACCAACGAAGGGACGGTAGACAACATATCGATATGATACCAATTTTCTTTAGTTGTAATAGTAGTACCTACCTAGGAACCAGTAGGTAGTTCAAATCGAGGGCACACAGACTTGTGGTTTAAGTGCGCCTTCCTCGCCAGGCTCGACCCGCAGTACATTTCGACATTGAGTGATGGTATAACCATTCCCCCCGCGTACAAGTGATAATTTATAAAGCCGAATACACGTTACTATCAAATGTCAGTATCTTTTCACAGTTGATTATCTAATTACATGCAACACTCTCTATACAAACCACCCGATCATCAAGTCGTATCCGTATCAATAGAATACAACGGTGAAGAGATCGGCGAAAACGATAGAAAAATTCGGGCCTCGTTCGGGGTTTCGGGCCTTGTCGGCCTAAATGATTGAAAACATGGACGTGCTTTAGCCATCTGGCTAAATGCTGGTTTCCTCAATGCTAATTTCCTGAATGCTGTTTTTCTGAGCGGTTTCAAAGAGTTGATGCTCTGGTATAAATCCTACGATTGCTAAGCAATTACAGTTGATAACATTATTACATTATTATTACACTAGGCTACTATCAGGTACCTACAATGATTATTTTAGGGAGAAAAACAAGACATAAACTGCCATTATGTTTGATAAACATTATCAGTTTGTAACTTGGCGCTATAAAAATTGGCTTCCTTTGACACAACAGCGGCTTAGGAATCATGTAATTTTGTGGTAAATTAAGAGGATTCCAACAAGTGGCGAACGTTTATCGTGTAACGTTATATGAAATTCACATATGCGCATGCGCACAGGCTACTATTAGTCTGACGAATGAAATTCATAGGGACTCATCTAGTAGATGATCCGCAAAATTCCCGAAAATGTCATATTAATCTGCTCATTAGTCTCGGAGTTGTGCCTGTACCACCAATTTTAGTGATGCGCGTGCGCAGTACATATTACTTGTCCAGTCGCGATATATAGCATTCGCACTTTGAATTAAACCTTTCGCGAATTGAATTAAACTTTTCGCGAATTGAATTAGACTTTCTCCAAATGAATTAAACTTTTCGCAAATTGCATTAAACTTTTCGCAAATTAAATTAAACTTTTCGCAAATTGAATTAAACTTTCCGCAAATTGAATTAAACCTACATACGTGAAAAGCTCAATAAACATTTGTTTAAATCTTCAATTTTTGTGCTCGTTCCATCACTTGCACGATTTGTCACAATATATACATATAGCACTCACCAATAGATACATTTTGTCTTGATTAAAACAACAAATTCGCCTAAGGTCAATTTGCAGAAAGTTTAATTCAATTTGCGAAAAGTTTAATTCATTTTGGGAAAAGTTTAATTCATTTTGCGGAAAGTCTAATTCTTTTTTCGGAAAGTCGAATTCAATTCGCAGAAAGTTTAATTCAATTCGCGAAAGGTTTAATTCAAAGTGCGAATGCTATAATTCATAGAGCTTCTTTCGAGAACATGTACCTGACTAACCTCGGATTTTGAACGAAGACGGACCAATAGAAGATGAGAAATCGACGTTGTAATAAATTCACATTTTCAAATGCGCACAAGCCGTTATTAATCTGATGGCAATGCAATTCATAGGGGACCATCCAAATGTTAACCCGCACAATCCCTGAACATTTCATCAAAATCGTGTCATTAGAATCGGAGTTTTGCCTGTGTCAATCGATATTAGTTTCGCGCATGCGGAATGATTATTACTCAATTAATCGCAATATAAAGCACAGGGTATGTTTCTAGAACATACAACCGATTACCAACCGAGTTTGAACGAAATCAAACCAACAAATGATGAGAAATCGACGTTATAAAAACTCATACCAAAGTACGCTTGCATACGAGTCTGCAACACATTGGGACATTTTATGTCTTTAGTTGCAGCTCTAAGAGCCACTCAGCTGATCCGGCCCTGGGCATCGTCAAGTAAATGTCCTAAAGAGGCTACATACGAAATTACAGCTTCCTAGAGTGTAAAGCATAGAAATTAGCTCTAAGAGCCACTCATCTGATCCGGACCCTGGGCATCGTCAATTAAATGTCCTAAAGAGGCTACATACGAAATTACAGCTTCCTAGAGCGTAAAGCATAGAAATTAGCTCTAAGAGCCACTCATCTGATCCGGACCCTGGGCATCGTCAAGTAAATGTCCTAAAGAGGCTACATACGAAATTACAGCTTCCTAGAGTGTAAAGCATAGAAATTAGCTCTAAGAGCCACTCATCTGATCCGGACCCTGGGCATCGTCAAGTAAATGTCCTAAAGAGGCTACATACGAAATTACAGCTTCCTAGAGTGTAAAGCATAAAAAAATAGCTTTACGAGCCACTCATCTGATCCGGACCCTGGGCATCGTCAAGTAAATGTCATAAAGAGGCAACATGCGAAATTACAGCTTCCTAGAGTGTAAAGCATAAAAAAACGACGAAGTACCATTTCCCTAGCAACGACTCGGTTGTAAGCGGAAATCATCAGAAAAATGTGTTTTATTGTGGCATCAGTTTGTTTATCAAATTCATAATTTCTCCCTTGAGAGGGAAAAACATTAAATCATGTTTAATGTTTTTCCCTCGCAAGGGAGAAATTAGATATAGTTTTTTAAGGTCAAGAAAAAAGAAAAGATTCTAATTAACCAAAAACCAACTCAATGAAATCATCAGAAATTAACAAGCGGTTGCAATCATGTTTACAATATCAATTATTGAGAATGATCACCTGAGTGTACACAATTATTCAAATAACCATGCTCATAACTCAGCTTGTTGGCCACGCACTTCGCAGTAGTTAACATAATATGGTTGGATAAATCGAGAGCTTTCGAACGAATGGTCAACGAATTTTGTGGGATGAAAAACGACGAAGTACCATTTCCCTAGCAACGACTCGGTTGTAAGCGGAAATCATCAGAAAAAAAAACGTTGCAGATTTGCGTGTCGTGTCGGAATTCACAGAACGACCCCCAGCCTAAAACATTAAACATGTTAAAATAGCTTTAAGAGCCACTCATCTGATCCGGACCCTGGGCATCGTCAAGTAAATGTCCTGAAGAGGCTACATATAAAATTACAGCTTCCTAGAGTGTAAAGTATAGAAATTACCTATTAAAATGATTTAACCACCGCTTCACAAATCAAACCGTTCTCGCAATATTCGGATCACCTGCTATGAATCAAATCATCGAAACACCAACTCAATGAAATCATCAGAAATTAACAAGCGGTTGCAATCATGTTCACAATATCAATTATTGAGAATGATCACCTGAGTGTACACATTTATTCAAATAACCATGCTCATAACTCAGCTTGTTGGCCACGCACTTCGCAGTAGTTAACATAATATGGTTGGATAAATCGAGAGCTTTCGAACGAATGGTCAACGAATTTTGTGGGATGAAAAACGACGAAGTACCATTTCCCTAGCAACGACTCGGTTGTAAGCGGAAATCATCAGAAAAAAAATTCATAATTTCTCCCTTGAGAGGAAAAACATTAAATCATGTTTAATGTTTTTCCCTCGCAAGGAGAAATTAGATATAGTTTTTTAAGGTCAAGAAAAAAGAAAAGATTCTAATTAACCAAAAAACCAACTCAATGAAATCATCAGAAATTAACAAGCGGTTGCAATCATGTTTACAATATCAATTATTGAGAATGATCACCTGAGTGTACACAATTATTCAAATAACCATGCTCATAACTCAGCTTGTTGGCCACGCACTTCGCAGTAGTTAACATAATATGGTTGGATAAATCGAGAGCTTTCGAACGAATGGTCAACGAATTTTGTGGGATGAAAAAACACGAAGTACCATATCCCTAGCAACGACTCGGTTGTAAGCGGAAATCATCAGAAAAAAAAACGTTGCAGATTTGCGTGTCGTGTCGGAATTCACAGAACGACCCCCAGCCCTAAAACATTAAACATGTTAAAAACGTTGCAGATTTGCGTGTCGGAATTTACAGAACGACCCCCAGCCCTAAAACATTAAACATGTTAAAATTTACGTATGCGCATGTGCACAGGCTATCGTTGGTTCGACTATTGGGGACCCTCTAGGAGCTATCCCGCACAATCCCTGAAAATTTCATTGGACTCGGACTGAAACTTGGTATAGTTTTGGGCGTGACAAGGATTTGCCATAGACAGATAGACAGACAGACATCAGACAGACAGACAGACGGACACAAAACCAAAATTGATCAGCAAGCCCTGAAACGCAAAAAGTTAGTGGAATTTTGATTTTGGAGAACAAAAATTTTTTCAACTTCAATCACGAACACAAAGCTCCGCACCCTTCGGTAGTGAGGAAGCAAAAATATACTAAAGTACTAAAGGCTACTGGAGTAATTATGTCATTTTATAAATTCATAATTAAAATTAGCATGACCTTTAATCATTAAGAAACGCCGATGCCTTTGATATAAAATGGTGAAATTGCTGAATTAAAGTGGAAAAAAATAGGAAGGAGAATTATTGATTGTGCTGAAATTCCAGCTCCATGGCAAGGCGAGACTTTTGAATGAAAAGTTCATTTCATCCCTCGTCAATTGCTTATAATTTCCGCGTTATTCCTTCGATATTTCGTTGAATTCGTCAAATCATTGTATACTTGTCTACTGTCGGCTCTGCAAGTGAAAATCAGTCCGTTATTGCTTGAAATATAATCGTTTGACAATCGTACTGTATACATCAGGTAGTGTAGTTCCGCTAATGACCCTTCAAGTTGAGATGCGGCTAAATTCTTAAATTAAAAAAAATATATATATATACACATCAGGTAGTGTATGGAAAAAAAGCGTTAGTCCTATGTTCTATCCAAAGAGGGATGAGATTTGCATGAAAATAAACCAATGAGGAAAATTATAGCTACCGGCGATTGAGGAGTTTCTATCAAGGGACTTCGTCGGCTAGGTTTCGCTTTTCTCGAGTCCTTTCCCTGCATTACGCTCCTCGTGCACTTTTCAACCAAATACAAAGTTATAATATTTACACCCTATCTCCACATTATTCTCGCATTGCCAATCAAAATAAATATTAAATTCACTCTCAACCCATAAGAATGGCATACACAATTTTAACACAGAATGTGATTTAGCCTTGGCATCTCCAACCGAAAACGAAACGTTTTATGTTAACGAAAATGTGTTGCATTTATGTGTTGCATTTTTGTGTAACGAAAATGTGTTGCAACGATTCACTGATGAATTTCCGCTTACGGGGGGGGGGGGGGGGGGGGGGATTTTCCGTGTGAGGGCTCAAAAGAAAGTTTATGACGAGGAGGTTTCAAATATGGTGCTAGTGATAAAAATCCACAGTTCCATTGAGCCTGACGGCTAAAATTAAAAAACATGAATATGCTTTAGCTGTACACGACTCACTCCTCGTCGATTCTCTGAACCCGACCCCCCATCGGCCTCTGAACTCTGTTTATCATTCTGCCATCAATCCTAAAACATGGAATCATGTTTTAGCTCCTCGCTCTCACTTTATTATAGAAATGATCACGACGATTGAGCTCTTGTGAGATGATGATCTCCTAATAGAAACTCGCGAGTAAACATTCACTTTATTATATTATAGAAAGAGGCTAAAGAGGCTACATACGAAATTACAGCTTCCTATAGTGTAAAGTATAGAAATTACCTATTAAAATAATTTAACCACCGCTTCACAAATCTAACCGTTCTCGCAATATTCGGATCACCTGCTATGAATCACATAATCGAAACACCAGCTCAATGAAATCATCAGAAATTAACAAGCGGTTGCAATCATGTTCACAATATCAATAATTGAGAATGATCACCTGTGTGTAAACAATTATTCATATAACCATGCTCATAACTCAGCTTGTTGGCCACGCACTTCGCAGTAGTTAATATAGTATGGTTGGGTAAATCGAGAGCTTTCGAACGAATGGTCAACGAATTTTGTGGAATGAAAAACGACGAAGTATCATATCCCTAGAAACGACTCGGTTGTAAGCGGAAATCATCACAATTATTGGCGCTACTTTCGTTGCACTCTCGTGGGACATTTTTCGGTAGTTAGGTCACGGCTAAAGCATATTCATGCTAATAAATAAAACCACTTGACAAATAGTAATTAGTGTTGAGTAATAGTGATTCCTTATTGTATGCGGTTTCACGGGTTTATGTGAATCGCGTGAGCTAAATCACATTCTGTGTTCCAATAATTTCATTCGAAGTATGTAAATAGAGGTAACCGGGGGTCCTAGGGGGCTTGCCCCCTGGCGAGGCCCAGAGCGCCGAGTTTTTTATTCCCATCGTTTTGAATAGCAGTAACCAAAAACATTATTCGAGGCCTTTCCTACCCGAAAAAGGCTTCAATCAAGCGTACTATCCTCCTCTGTAATAATATAATAATTATTGACTGTAAACAAAATGCTGAGAAACTTCAATGATTGCGATGAAAGATTCATCTTTTAAATAAATTGTGCATATCAGAGTTGTCCTTACTTACGAACATTTTTACCGGAGCAACGTCATTAGGGAATTTCAAGCTGACGACAAACTTGGCGATCATGTTGCAGAACACCGTATCAAAATCGGTCAAGCTGATCAGGAAGGGGCCCCCACATTTCAATCTTCGCTCAATGACCCAACGAGTCTTCTTATCAAATTTCAACTTCCTAGAGTGAGCAGGAAAGAATTTAGCTCACTCAGCTGATCAGGAGCTCAATCCATCGTTTCAACAGTCTATTAATGTCCCTCCCTATTAAATTTCAACTTTGTAGGGTGAGCAGGAGAGAATCCAGTACACAATACCTATTTACTATAGCACCTACTTCATAATCGTATCCAACCGTGTAGTGTCTCCTTTTCTACAATCCTAATAATTCTATATTCATACAAAATATCTAGCAAATAATACCTATTTTGATAACACAGATAAACACCTCAAGCAGCTAACAAACAAAGGTAGCTAATAATTTTACCAGCAACGGATGTTAATCGGTATCTACTTTCGTTCCCCTGTCGCGTAACACCCACACATAACGTTTTTCGGTAGTTTGGTCATGAAACCATGCTCAATCTTAGAACAGCAAAATAAAATTTTAAAAAGTAAATAATTAAATAGAAAATGAAAAAATACAAATCAACTAGAAAACCTGGTTGCCACCAGAAAAACAATCATGACGACATGGCGATATGGTGACATGGCGAGCATTACATAGAGTCACCGAGGAACATAGCATGGTAAAAAGTCCAGTCATGCAGCATGACCCCATGAGCGAATTTTTGAAGAAATCTTCGTCATTTCAGTAGCAATTGATCGTGTTGAGAAATTTTAGTTTATGATTTTGATAGACAAACATGGAATCAAATTATTAACACATGCACAGAGTAAACTCATCAGTTGTAATTACATTTTTTTTTTTTTTTTTTTTTTTTTTTTTTTTTTTTTTTTTTTTTTTTTTTTAAAGCACCTACTACCTACGTTTTAAACAGCATGGTTCTAGGATTGGTTATACAGGGATACTTCCATAAGAGTAGTTCAATCTGAATTTGGACAATGTTTCATGCAAATATTACCGATTTTTACAACTAGCGAACGGCATTATTGCGATTTTTGACTGATTTTTCAACTTTGAAATTTTTGAAAACGTGATACATATTCTTATAGGAAATTTTACGCTGATTCCGAATATACCACATGTTAGTATGCTGAAAACATTATTTCGCACAACAAATCGCAAAAAACAGGCTATTTTGAAATTATTGACTACATTTTTGAAAATTTCAACCCGAAGATGTAATCCGATCATGCTGGCCAACGAACTTGAACTTTCGTTTTGTGTCCTTAACATTTTAAAATTTGTTTGAAGTTTCTAGCACAATTCTATGGACAATTATCGTCTGGAATGACACATACATACATACATACATACATACATACATACATACATATATACATACATACATACATTAAAAAATGCGTTAAACTTCAGAATATGATTCAGAATAGCCTGAAACGGATTTATGCATAAAAAGTTTTCAAAAATTCACATTCTACAAATTTTGAGGCGAGAGCAATAGCTTAATTTTCTTCAAAAATTCGCTAAAATGAAAAGTAAAGCATCGCTCTACAGCCTTCTTAGTTTATTCAAGAAGTGAAGGTTACAGAACCAGTCAGAGCCTAACAGCTGAACGTATAGCAGGTAAGTTGTGGGTCGCATCGAGATACGTCGCAGCCTCATCTTGGAGCGCTGTATACCTACGTTTCCTACCAAGGGTAATGGACGCGTTTGTGGATGCGTCGTCGGTTTTGTGCCTCTATAACTTTTTTTTCGTAATTATTTAGTATCCAGGGATGAGAAAACTATTAACTTAATCAATCTATCGAGAGTAGTGTGTATTAGAGAAGGTACTCATCGTCAAGTTGAGAGATAATTGACGGCCAGGTATTCTGGGATCCGGATCACTGTCAGCGTCCTGAAGCGAGGTGGTCCCTATTTCTTGGAATAACACTCGGAATTTTAGAGTAGAATTATCTCTCTAGAGAGAATTATCATGCGGCACCGTTCTGATAATGGATTTACGTGGCTCTAGCGAATGTCAGTAGACGTCTAAAACGCTGATCGATCTACAGTTAATTCCCTGCCAATAAGCGAGCGTAATGACGCCCCAATAATAGCTCAAACTAATGACCCTCGAGAACGAAGATGAGTGGGATGTCTCACGTGTTAAGATCTCACCTCTGCCGCAGAGCGAAGGGTGTGTAATTCCGTACACGGATCTGCTTTAACCCCAAACCTCAATATCCATTAGCAGCTCGTTGTCGTCGCCTGTGTTATACGTAACGTCATCTTGTCGCCGACGACAAATCTCGCGTCTCGAAATCTCACCGGATGTCGTCAATCATTTACCCGAACCCCTTGGTTGGAGGGCGATCGGCTTGTTTATCTTGCATGAGTTGTCAAATTTTACCGCAAGGGCTCGGCCCCGAAATGGCGTGCGACTATGATTGAGTTGGTAGATTCATGGAGTGTTATAGATTCATGTCGCCCTTCCTTATACGTGCGACATTATCAACCCCCACATCATCTCACAGGGTGACATCAACCTGATCAGGTCACAAATAATCACTTAAATAATAAAGAAACTTGACCTTCTTGTTCGTTTTGCTGCTTCGCTAAAAAAACGTAAACATAAAACCATTAGATTTTGGGCTTAAAAATCAAAAACTCTGCAAATTGCAACGCAAAATTTATTATTTCTGTATTAGATAGCCCTCATAATTCGATCAACGTTATATAAATATTAAACTCCGTTTATATGTAGTATATCTATATCAAAACTCATGGCTTCGTGCCTCACAAATGGGGTCCTTGCATTACAGCACCAGGACTCTATAATTTTACGCTTTTCAATAAAGGAATAAAATGATCGATGGCAATGACACCAAGTAACAGGGTTGCATAGTGCATACACTGCATATTGATTAAAAACTTGTTTTTTGCACATTAATTACAATTAATTTATTTCAGTTGGTTGATTGGGAAAAAGCCTCAGAGAATTCTCAGCCGATAAGTTTGTTGTAGTCCGTACGGTATAAATTATAATAACATTGTAAAAATCAGCACTGCCATAGCAGCATAGCATTGCCATAGCAACGGCATCATCAACATCATGCGTCGTCATGCGGCGTGATCATCATGCGTCGTTGCTTAGCATGGTCATTGCCATTGTCATTGTCGGTTTTCAAGCCGTTCCAAAGGCACTATATTCCAAATTTCAGCACCCTTGGTCGACTAAAACAGAAATTAGTCTCTCAGGCCCATCAGCTAATCAGCGAGCCTCCATGCCTGGTACCTAATTGTTTTCGAGGTGTCTCAATTGAAAGATTTCAGCACCATCAGTGGAATAGAAAAGGAATCACCCTAAGAGGTCCCACAGCTGATCGAAGTCCCTCCATAATTTGTAATTGTATTGTAAATATAGATTTTTGAAGATAGTTCAAGTTTCAAGATATGCACACAGAATCTTATTCTGCGCAAACTTAAGGAATCGTTCAGAATGCCTCAAAACGGATTTCAACAGAGGCATTTTTCACAAATTTTGCTTTTAAATTTTTTGAGCCATTGCAATAGCTTCACTTTTCACGGGAATTCGTTAAAAAAAGTATTGCTTATGTGATGCAAAGGCAAGACAGTTGAACCCTAGTATATCCAAAGAGGAGGAGTGCTCGGGATGATGATTATGTATTCAGATCGAAAGCGCACTCCCTCAGAAGTCAAATGGCTATTGACGACTTAATCATCCGTACTTAATTTAATGATAAATTGTCGTTATTATTACGTTAATACTTGTTGACTATTGTTAGTTTTAATCAAGACTAAGTCTGGTTCACTTTGACCATGATTATGTACTGTAAAATTAATCTCAAACTGAATACAAAATTATCGTGAAACTCGTGACAAGGGAGATGATGGAAATGTAGTTGTTACTCCTTCTGAAAGGAAATACGACTAACCTTCTATACTCAGAGGATATCCTAAACGCTGATAGCCCAGGAATGTAACGTTTAGATGTAACGTTTGCGAGAATCGAGAAGCAGGAGCTATCCTATCCATCACACCCCCAAGGCTTCCAAGAAGCAGGGAGGGGGGAGTAGAAGGGGGGGGGGGCTTTGGAAAAAGGGGGGGGGGGGGGGGGTAGACAGAGTGGAAGGCCAAATAGGCTGGGCAGGGTTAGGTATTAAATTTGTAAGGGTGAATGTTATGGTTATATTGAAATTGTTTACCTTTGAAATGGAGGGGGGGGGGGTCTGGACAGTCGATGTTGGGGGGGGGGGGGGACCACGCTCTGCTACCATGTGACAAGGGAGGTGATGGAAATGATCTACACTTATCCATCACATCGTTCTGTGGAAAAACGTCTACGAACTTTGTTACAGTTCATTCATCATGGATTGATGATTCGTCGCTTTCATGAAAATTCAAATGCGCGTTCCATCTTTACCATATCTTACTCCAAATCCTTGGATGTCTCCAAGCTTCCAAAGAGAGGAGTCGCAAATCCCACGAGGAAAGGAAAAAAAAACTATTCAGGAACGCAAATAGAAGTCAACTCAAGCTGACTTTCCCATATCAAAGCGGAAGAGACAAGTCCACTTGCGGAATTCGGAAGAACGGACTTTGATTCGGGGTTGTTTCCCTTGACAGGAGCCTCCCCTTCGGCTTTGGGCGTCCGAGGGTGTCGATCTTATGCTAATCTTGACTCTGGAAGTCCAGGCATTCTCGTCGACACGGGCTCGTGTCAGGAGCTCTGGGTTTTATTAAGGGGTCCGAGGAATACCGGAAGAATATAGGGGCCGAGACGGTAAACTGATCTTCCGGTTGTTGCCACGATAAATCTCGTTCAGCAAAAGGACAATTATTTCATTTGCATTTCCAGTCAACTAACTATCTTGTATTTTTTGTTAAAATTGGTCGGGATGCGGCCCAGGGTAAATAAATGAAATTATTTCATTTATTCTTTTATTAAATGACGTTTCGTCCTTTTACTGTGGACATCTTCAGAATGGTGTGTCCAGGGAAAATTTTACAAACACCCAAATGCAACGGATTTGTCAAATAAAACAGCAGTGGTTTAACAAGTCAACTTCAATGTCAAGGACACATGTGTTTTATTTGACAAGTCCGTTGCATACGGATGGTTGTAAATTAACACGGGTAATTGGGGGATGTGAAGACGAATATCATCCACTACGAGATGCGATCCGCCAACGATTCATGCCAGCATTAATGGGAAGAGAAATAAGTAACACTGAAGGAGACCTACTGAGTATGCCGGTACGACTCGGAGGACTCGGACTTCAGGATCCTGAAAACACTTCAAATGCATTCCAAACATCTAAAAGGGCAGGTGAGACGTTAACAGCCGCAATTCTCTCTGGCAGCCCATTGCAGTACGAAAATCACCTTGAAACAGTCACGAGGGTGCTCAAAGAAGAAAGGCGTCATCGAGAAGAAAATCTGAGCCATCAAAGTGACACGATAATACGGCAATTAAATCCTGACAAACAGAAAGTTATCAAAAGGGTCGTAGGGTCTTCTCAATGGCTGACAGTGCTCCCAAAAGCAAGTGACGGCTTCAACCTGTCTCCAACCCAGTTTAGAGATGCCCTTGCTTTGAGATATGGCTTTACACCCCTAAACCTACCCAACAATTGCGATGGTTTACCTTCGACGTATCGCACGCCTTGAACTGCAAAAAGGGGGGCTAGTAAAAGGGGCCATGATGAAGTTCGAGATGCAATGACAGGCTTGGCAGAGCTGGCGTGGGGGGGAGCGACAGTGGAACCAGTCATTAAAGAGGCCGAAGGCGGAAGCCCAGCTTTAGTGGCTGACATCAAGGTCATGGGAGTTTGGGAGCGAGGGAGGCCGGCGTTTTTTGATAACCGCATTGTGAATGCTGACGCCGCCTCTTATCGCTCTCAAGAATGGTCACAAACAGCCAACACAGCAGCCCAAGCGAAACACGCCAAGTACGACCGAGCAGCTGAAGATGTACGAGGTTCCTTTACCCCATTGGTTTGTTCGTGCGACGGAGCCTTGCACCGGGAATTCGACACATTTCTGAGAAGAACAGCTCACGTTCTTTCAGAGAAATGGAGTCGTTCTTACTCGCGAGTTCTAGGATGGGTGAGAGTGACAATACAGTTTGCCATAGCAAGGGCAGTGTCACTGCGGATAAGAGGAGCCAGAAGAACTATACGATCACTCGGAAGGGAAGATGGAGCGGCTCTTCCAGCACTGACCAGGTGCTGATACAGATGATTTCCAATCTGGAATATTGAGGACATTAATATTGCTTCCCAACTTTTTCCTTCCAATACGCCTCAAGTGTGTCATCATATAGATATTCTCGAGCTACAAATACAATACACTACAGTACTATACTTAGAAAAAAAATAAAAAAAATAAAATAAAATAACATAGCTACCTTCTATTTGCGAAATCATAGTGATATCTTTTTTGGAAACATTTTTGCTAATTCAACTTTTTATACTACCTGTCATACGCATAAAATAAATATTCCTCAATTTCGCATGAAATTGAAACTTGTGACACTGAGAAGTGGCGGAAAAAGAGCCGTTCCTCCTTCAAAGGATAGAGGCGATTAACCTGCTAGACCTATCCTGGAGATTGAATAATCTCTAGAATATGCTAAGGAGCAGCAGAATCAATAATCGAGAAGGAGAAGCTACTCATATCTATCACACCCCCGGGGCTTTTAAAAATCAGGAGGGGAGGGGGGTGTCAGAGTGTAAGGGGGGGGGGGGGGGGCTCCAAGTAGGCAGGGCAGGAGTATGTTTTTAATAATTATTAAAATGATAAAAGTTTTGTTTATTCACCCATTTTGCCTGTGGAAATATTCTAGTGTAGGGGGGGGGGGGGGGGGGTGTGTGTGTGGTTCGAAACCGATCTCTGCTAACATTTACATTGAGAGGTGATGGATATATAGTGATTCCCCCTTCAAAGTGGAGAGGCGATGACAAGCAGAAGCAAGAACCGAGAAGGTGTAACCACTCATACCATCACTAACTGTACTTGAGACTGTGGATAGCCACCAAGCTCAAACTTCAGGACATGAACCTTGACAATGACCTGGTGCTGACATGTGATGTTTCCACAGGATCTCTGCGACCATTCATTCCAGAACAGTTCAGACGTAAAATCTTTGACTCCCTTCACTCTTTAGCGCACCCTGGAATATCCGCTTCAGTCAAACTAGTGCAGACTCGTTATTGCTGGCCTTCGCTCACAAGAGATGTCACACTCTGGTCCAAGACCTGTATACCCTGTCAACGAGCTAAAACTTGGCGCCACACTTCCAGTGCAATTGGTACATACCAAACAGCTGAGACTAGATTTGCTCATGTAAATATAGACATAGTGGGACCACTACCGATTTCTCAGGGTTCACGGTACTTATTAACCATTATAGACCGTTTCTCCAGATGGCCAGAGGCGACACCACTCAATGACATAACGGCTGAGACTGTTGCTTCTGCACTCCTCTCCACATGGATCTCACGGTATGGTGTTCCACGTCGTATTACCACTGACAGAGGCAAACAGTTTGACTGCCAGCTTTTCAAAAGCCTCACATCAATGCTGGGAGCCGATCATCTCCTCACAACTGCCTACCACCCCAGTGCCAATGGTGCTGTTGAAAGGTGGCACCGTAGCTTGAAATCTGCTCTCAAAGCTCAACTGTCTGAGGACTGGGTACCAACCTTGCCAACTGTTCTGCTTGGGTTGCGGTCTTACCTAATACCAGAATTTGGAGTGTCGCCAGCAGAGATTCTCTATGGAGAGCCCATCCGCCTTCCTCTAGAATTTTTTGACCGTCCAGCACAGGCCACTGACGTCCCAAATCTGGTCGCCAGTTTGCGAGACCATTTGAGAAACCTCCAACCTGTACCATTTCATCACCACACCAGACAAACGGTATATGTATACCCTGAACTCCCAGTTTCCACCCACGTCTTTGTCAGGCAGGATGCTGTCAGACGCCCGCTGCAGCCAACCTATGATGGTCCATTCCTGGTCACCTCTCGCACGGACAAAGTTTTCAAAATTCAAACTCCCCGTGGTGAGCAGAGTATATCCATTGACCGGCTGAAACCAGCATTCCTCCTCAATCAGGCTCCAGACTGGGACGCTGCTCCGCTTTTACCTCCGGTTCCCAACAATATGCCACAGGACACCAATCGCACTCCTGCCACGCCTCCCAACCCGCACCCTTGTCCAGACTCTGCACAGACAACAACAAGCTGCACTGCCACTCGCAGTGGTAGACATGTGCGATTTCCTAAGCGTTATCGTTGACACTGGGAGGGGAGTGCTGTGGATAGCCACCAGGGTATTAAACCATTACCAGATTAAACCCATTAAACCCAACAACAACTGGAGAAGACTGATATTAACGACGGTTACCAAGATGCTTCATTCGTTTTATCTTGAATTTATTCATTGCGTGCTTGTACTTTCTCTCTTGCCGTTATCTCGTGATTTAAAGTAATTTTCATCGAATAAACCATTAATTTAAACCAGTAGGTATGTGGCATTTCATTTAACTCTACAATCGGTACAAGACCAAACAAATTTGACCACTTGTGGAGACTCAAGTAGTTTCGGAGAAAAGCTACAGACGAACGGATTTTTTTAAATTCCATTTTGGAATCTACGTACCCATCTTGAAACTTCCCTAATCCAACAAATTTGGCAGGGGTAACCTAATTTTTCCTTTTATTCTTTTTTTTCGATTCTCGGCCGAAGGCAAATAGGTAATAAGCCAAAATTGATTACCGTGGTTGGTATTCGTTGGGTATTTTCGATCATTGGCCTAAATTCTATAAACATTAGATCAGTAATGTCTACTTTGCGTGCACAAACATTTTTGAATTTTATCAGAGCCAAAATGCAAAAATGTTTCAACCCAATTTAATTATGTTTTCAGGTTCTGTGAAGGGCAGCTTCAAAGTCAATTTCAAGATTAATTTAACGTCAATGGGTTAATATTGCACTCTTAAAACCTAAATTTCAATGAACATATATACTTCTCATAATCTAATGCCTCAACTTAGCTCAAAACCTGATTTAGTTTAATAGTGATCGCTCACTGCGCCTACGAATGTGGAATCGTTTTCAGAAGCACACCGTGGGAACAACATTCATTTGCCACATGAACAAATTTCCTTAAATGCCAACATTTTTGCACATATCAACAGGTGGAACAAGTTTTTCAACATTTCCAAACATTAATTATTTAACCCTACTTTTTGTAGAAAAGGGGGTATTACAGCCGTCGGCACGGCGGCACTTAGAGGTATAGGGATGCATTTTATTGCGTTTCAGAGGGCGTAGAACACGTTTACGGTGGTTATTTTTACAATAGTCGATATTCAATTTTCAAATTTCTTTATAAATATACCTATTTATATAAATATTTACATATGAATATTTATTTCTATATTTATGGACGAAATTTGTTTGTTCACCAATGTACGGAAACCACTGGTCCGATTTGGACCAAATTTTGATATGTTACCATGTAGAAACTTGTGCCTCACTGACTTCGGCGAGGATCAGCTGACCACGAGCCGTAAGATCATTCATCATGATGGCAAAATCGTGCTCAAAGCTTTCCTGTTCACCTTAGGACGTCGAAATTTGATAGGGAGCCTCTCTGGGACAACAAGAGACGAATGACCTTACAGGCTCCATCCTGATCAGCTGAGTGTGCTAAAAGTTATATCGTCTGTATGATTACAACAAAATCATCAAGGGGGACATCAAGGGAGTAGAGTAATGAAATGACGGACTCCTTCCTGAGCTCCACCTGACCGATTCGCGTGGCGTTTTTCGAAACATGCTCCGCAAACTTTGTAAACAAATTTTCCAGTGATTAAGTCAAAATTAGTATTAACCACTGTTCTCCTAGCGACAAATAATCACCGAAATTTGTTCAGTGAAACTTGACATTCACGTTTGAATCTTCACTTTTCACATACTAATATTTTACCTATCTCTATTCGACAAGTTGGTTCTGCTTACGCAAACTGCGTGTTTTCATATTTACGTTAGCAATGTGGTAGGTAAAGTGCGCAATTGCCTCGGTGTATTTTGTGGGACTTCCAATACCAATCCCTAGAACTCCAGTAAGCTGCGAGCAAGTGACGTCATAGCAAGATGCAGCACGTACAATATTTTATACTCAGCCCGAAGATCAAGACTTCGCTGAACAAGGCTCTAAGGGTACAACAAATGGGCTCTCCGAGCAGAAACAAACGCATGAAAATCTCTTAAGTGAAAGCCAACGCTTTGTAAATCAAGTCCCTTGTCTGGGAGGACAAGCTTTGGAACTAAGGAATGCCATAGGCTGTCATTGTTGGCTAATGACCGCGCGTTTCTCACCTGCCTTGCACTTATCCCGCTTATAGCGCTAGCTTCTTTTCAATGCTTAACATTTCGCATGAGCTCCCGCGGAATGCATTGGGTTGGCATAGTCACCATTAAGGCATCTCTAAAGAGAAGTATACTAAACCTAGTATAGACGGATAGAGAATTATTCTAGTTTTGGATTTTTTCGGGTGCCTTCGTGGCCAACTGTTGGGAAAAAACGCACCTACTTTTACCTAGGGAATTCACCTAAAATGCATGAATAGCTTCATATAGTACTCAACGAACTTTCAATTTTTTTTTTTTTTTTTTTTTTTTTTTACGGTTTGATTCTTTGAGACATATCAAAAAATGTTCTTTATTACATTTATGGAGCTGTTCATGCATTTTAGGTGAATTCCTAAGTAAAGGTAAATCTGTAGGTGCGTAATTTCCAAAAGTTTTTCACAATTGGTCACTTTTGGTTTATTATTTCCAATAATAAGCCTATGTGATCGTATAGCAAAAAATTTTTATAACCCCCCCTCAAACTTTGTCACTTTACGTTTCAAGGTGCGTAGAATCCAAATTTGAAATGTCCGTCCGCCGTTCGCCGTCCGCCGTCCGCCGTTCGCCGTCCGCCGTCCGCCGTTCGCCGTTCGCCGTCCGCCGTCCGGGCCATAAAAGGCCTAAGAATTGACTTAAAAAACCCGTCCTTTCGCACATAGACTCCATTTGGGGTCTAGTTGGTCCTAACGTTTAACCATCCCGATCGCTTTACTCGCATAGATGCTATGGGCCAAAAACGGGCGAAAAAGTGTCATTTCAAGGCTTTGTTAGACTTACGCACGCACGCACGCCTGGCACGCTTGGCAGGGGGTCACGGTGGGTGGTGAGGGGGGGGGGGGTGAGCGGGGGTGGAGTGAGAGGAGGCGCCGCGGCACCTTGTGGTGGGTACGGCGTTCCTTCGAGGCATGAATATATGTTTTTTTCTACGTCATATTTGTGTGTTAATACCAATGCTTTTCCTACGCATATTTAATAACATATCCTCTCGACTTTTCGTACGTGGTTAGATAATGGTATTATTAAGGCAATAACTATTTGAATAGATAGGAGCTCAAATCGAGAAATATAAACATGCGTAAATAATTATAGAAGTATAGGTTGTGGCAACTCGAAATAGGACACGCCGAGGAGTCTGGACGGGCCTCATGACGTACTCAAGCCAACTAAAACTACGATCATACTCAATTGAAAAAATAATAAACCTTTGTGAAATAATTTGCAGCGTTTTTTTTAACTTAAAGTAGGTATACAAGTCGTAGGTCTCTAATAAAATGTTGATTTTTAGTACGAATATATTTATCAAAGTGCCAAGAGAATAGCAATGGTTTAGGAAAGAAGCATGGTTATGGAAGTGGTGCTCCAAAACAAATGGGATACTCCTTTGAATTGTTTGTCAACAATGAAAAATAACATTTTTACAATTTGTGCACACAATGGTAGGTACCTAACATTACTTGAAGTTCGCCCATAAATAGGTATATAAACCCGCCAAAAATTGGTGAAAAATTCGTAAATTTTGTTGTACTATTTAGATTTTTTGATAGAGTCTGTTCTGTTTATAGATCACTATTTATGTGAACTTCAAATCAAACCTAGAATTACAAAAGTTCCAGTCATGTAGTATGATCAAATGAACCAATTTTCGTAAGTTATCTTATCATATTAAGTTAAATTGTTTTGAAATTTGAACTTTTTGAGTGCTAAGAAAATGTCAACTATTATGTTTATATCAAAAAACGTATTCTAATTTGTAATCTGCTATTCAAAAAAAGATTTTGGATTTTGAGCTTTTTTGCAGTTTTTCTCGGTTGTATAGCAAATATTAATGAAATTTAAGTACTTTGTTCAGCATAATTTTGTTAATACATTTTTTAATGTTCTATTTTACATTTTATAAACTTTATTTTAGCAATAGTATTCTAAAAATTTTAAATTTAACAACTTTTAGCCTTTTTTTTAGCCATTTTATGTGATTTTTTCAGCACATTTTTTGAAATGTGACCGATGCCCAAAAAGTGCTGGCCAACGAACTAATGTTCTTGTTTGAGAAACTTGATTTTTGGTGCAAGTACGGAATTTTTATCTCAATCCGACGGAAAGTTTGGTCCGACGGACACACACAAACACAGACACACACACAGACACACACACACACACACACACACATACACACACACACACACACACACACACACACACACACATATATATATATATATATATATATATATATATATATATATATATATATATATATATATAAATATATATGCAACTGCGAGAAGATGCGAGAAAATGAGCAAACTTCAGGGATCTTTTCAGAATGCCTCAAGACGCATTTCATTGAAGAAATTTTGCAAAAAATTTGATTTTAAATTTTTTTGAGTAATTGTGATAGTTCATTTTCTACAAAAATTCGTCAATTATTCTAAATATATATTATTCGCTCATGTTTTCATCCTGCGTGACCAATTTTTCTTGCATTTAGAAATACCAAAATCGGCTCTTTGAAATTGGCACTTTCGTGGTTCAGGTATTGTATCAATATACATTTATACATGAAAAAATTGGATGATATAAGTTTATATATTTGCTATTATAGCAAAGGACTAAACTTGATGAGGTATCTTCGTTCAAGTCTCGACTATTATCTTACCAGCATATATAAAAGAATTTATCGTTTAGTCGAACTAGTATGATCTGTTTTAGTTAACAATGACCAGTTTTGATACACTACTGGGGCTCCCGGGGGTTAACATTGGTCGAAATATGTGTACCCGGCAGATATTTCCATTTGTGAGGTCGACTCAGATAATGATGTTTGTGGCTGAAGGGTAAAGATACCGACTGATTCACTAGTGATTGTCAGATGTGAAGGGTGGCGGAGAGGGGAGTATTTGGGGAACCGACGTGACTGGTGGGGGGGGGGGGGGTTGATGAATAATCAAGTTGAAGGCTGTTGAGGAGATATTAATTAATTATCAGCGACGGTTGACGTTTCCGAGACTGACAGGGAAGGGAAGCTGTCTATCCCCTGATATCACTTGTATTTGATGAGATTCAATATTGTTACCGGGGATTTCCGAAGGGGTAATGAGGGAAGGGGGGGGGGGACAATACGGACTGGACGGCAGAAGGGGTCATGAGTTCGCCGGTGGATGAAGGCAAAGTTAATGTGATTGCTAGAGGATTTTTTCCGGGTATGATTAATTTAATAATTATAAGTACACTGTACTTATAACAATTAAAAAAAGTAAATACTCAGTCATGCAGCATGTCCAATAGAAAGGATGTAGATAACGTTAAATTAGACACTAAAATTCTCATCATTGATGGCAACCATGTTCTGAATTAAACTGAGGGGACTGCCGTGTGACGAGATCGCAAAGAAAATGTTGCAAAAGCACGCAGCTTATCTCGATAATTTGGTAAATTAGGGCATTTTCACGTAATCATCGATTTTTCTCACTTATTTATGAGATCTGTGAGTAGCTGCAATCGTCTCTGCGCAAAAAACTACGACTGTGACACTCCACATGCCCTATTGTCAACATTTGGTGAATTATGGGCATTTTTCTCACTTATTTGTGAATCTTGAAGATCTGTGAGTAGTAGCAATCGTCTTAGTGCTAAAAAATACTTCGACTGTGACAGTCCACATGCCCTATTGTCAACATTCGGTAAATTATGGGAATTTTTCACCTAAAAATAGATTTTTCTCGCTTATTTATGAATCTTGGAGATCTGTGAGTAGTCGCAATCGTCTCAGCACTATATTAAAAAAAAAAAAACGCTGCAAATTATTTCACAAAGGTTTATTATTTTTTCAATTGAGTACGATCGTAGTTTTAGTTGGCTAGCGTACGTCATAAGGCCCGTCCAGACTCCTCGGCGTGTCCTACTTCGAGTTGCCACAACCTAAACTTCTATAATTATATACGCATGTTTATATTTCTCGATTTGAGCTCCTATCTATTCAAATAGCTATTGCCTTAATAATATCATTATCTAAGTACGTACGAAAAGTTGAGAGGATATGTTATTAAATATGAGTAGGAAAAGCTTTGGTATTAACACACAAATATGACCTTGAAAAAAACATATCCATGCCTCGAAGGAACGCCGGCGCCGTACCCACCACAAGGTGCCGCGGCGCCGGCGCCTCCTCTCACTCCACCCCCCGCTCACCCACCGTGACCCCCTGCCAGGCGTGCGCGCGTCGAAAAAGACAATTTTTCGCCTGTTTTTGGCCCATAGCATCTATGCGAGTAAAGCGATCGGGATGATTAAACGTTAGGACCAACTAGACCCCAAATGGAGTCTATGTGCGAAAGAACGGGTTTTTTAAGTCAATTCTTAGGCCTTTTATGGCCCGGACGGCGGACGGCGAACGGCGAACGGCGGACGGCGGACGGACATTTCAAATTTGGATTCTACGCACCTTGAAACGTAAAGTGACAAAGTTTGAGGGGGGGTTATAAAAATTTTTTGCTACACGATCACATAGGCTTATTATTGGAAATAATAAACCAAAATTAATAATAATAATAATTAAATTAAAAAATTAAAAAAAAAATACTTCGACTGTTACACCCCACGTGCCATTTAGCCAAAAATTCTATTTGTTAGCATTTGGGCCATTAAATTGTGAATTGTAGCCTGAAATTTTGGAGCAATTAGGGCTGGCCAACGAAATTGAACTGTCTTTCTGTCTTTTGCGAAGGCAGATTTTTCTGCGTTGGAAAGAAATTTTCACGCCGTTTTTGAATCGAGTTATCGTCTGGAAATACACCCTATACCTACGTTAAAGTTTAGGATTTCTTTTTTTGGTGTATTCAACGGATTTGTAGGGAGTCCCCGACCCTTCCTACGCACTTTTAAAATTTCAAAACATCTAAATATTTCATTTTTTATTTGAAAATTCGCTAATAATGTAGTGATGTTAATTGAAATCTGCACATTACATGTGCAGCCTGATCTTTTAAAAGGTTCTACTGATAATCAAAATGATCAATATTTTTTTCCTGTTAGTCTGTTTTCCTCATCCGGCTTTTCCAACCTCCCATCTTCATGGTTTCTTGAACCTCAGGTCGTATCCAGATGTGATGGATAGTAGTAGTTCCTTCTTCTCGATTCTTGTAAATTTACGTCAAAGGGGACATTCCTGGGCTCTTAGCTTACAGGATATCCTCTGGGTGTAGCACGTTAATCGCCTCTTCCCTTTGAAGGAGGGAACTACTCTATTTTTGTCACCTATTGTTGTTACATGATTGCAGATCTTGGTTTCGAACCACACACCTCCCCCCCTCCCCCCCGTCCATAGACAAAATGGGCAAACAACCCAATACATGTACCTACCCTTAAAATCATGCATCACAATTAGGTGCAATTACGATTACAATGTCTACCTATATTTTTCTATAATTTTAGAGTATAATGCATTTTTTTTTCCAAATACGTTTGTCAAGTTGCGTGTTTCCTTGTCACATCCGTTAAAATTCTAGGTCTAGTATTGGGAACGAAGGATCCACACCTCAATTTTATCAACATATTAAACCTTCTCATATACTCGTTTAAACCTATTCAAACCTATTAGGGAGATGGAGAAGATATATGCCCCAAGATTTAGTAATTTATACAGTTATTGTCTCATTTCAGAGAATTTTCGCAGACGTTTTACTTAATTTGAACTTTTTTTTTTTTACATTGTTTCAAAAAAGCCAAAACGATGGATTGAGTTCAGCAGAATCTCTAATTTTATGTGGAATTTATACCTCAACAATCCTAATTATTCAATAGTTTGACCTATGAACCCTTAAAATTTCGAGGAAGATCAAGAAGAATTTACTCTTGGTAGGAAAAGAGTCGAATGAAACTTTACGTGAGAATGGAGCAAGAGGGGTGAGGCGCCTCAACGAAGAAAATAAGATGACAGGGGTGAGACGGAAGATTGA
The DNA here is from genome assembly GCA_030762985.1 of Adelphocoris suturalis. Classification (NCBI taxonomy): domain Eukaryota; kingdom Metazoa; phylum Arthropoda; class Insecta; order Hemiptera; family Miridae; genus Adelphocoris; species Adelphocoris suturalis. Next base: position 7,394,036 of record CM061044.1, read on the forward strand.
CATGTCCACCCCCTTCGGCCAGCCTCGGAGACGCAGCGGAAAGGGGTTGGATTGTGGAGGAAGGTGCGGTGGGGGTGGCTGAGGGTGGTTGAGGGCGGCGGGGGGCCATAGGGGTGGTTGGGGCACAAGGGGCGGCGAAGACGGGGAAAACGAGGGAGGGTTGAAGCGGACGAGTGTCAGAAGAAGACAAGGCTGGATCGATACACCTGATGCAGCTGTCCAACTAGTGACGTCATCATCCTCATCCCCCCCCCCCCCCTTCGCGCTTTCTTCTTAGCACCGGGCCCCGGAGCTCGCACAGGGAGCTGGTAGATTGAGAGTAGCACCTAAATAATGATAGGTAAATTGCTAATGGTGTCTGTTAGTTATTGTAATCCATATTGATTGGACGCAGTTATGCAAAAATGGCAGAAGCGACATTTTGGTCGAAATTTGGTTTTTGATGCCGTTGGAATCGTCTCGTCAAAAGCTTTAGTTTTCTGACAATTTTAGCACAGCCTATTAATTTGTAAAGGAATTAGAGCCAAAAAGGATAAGCGCCATTTGCTGTATCCGCATTCCGGAAATTTTGAAACAATAGCCTATGTCCAATTGTAGTAATCAAATTGGCAATAATGGCCCAAGCGCCAATTACAATGGTTAAACATTTATTACTAATTTCATTTTCCAATAAACTTGGGAGCTCCGCTTGATTATTATACAACAATGAATAAAAATGAGTTACATTAACATAACCTAGCCTGTTTAAGTGATTTGGCATAATGTTGAATCAGCTGGATTTACCGGCTGAATCATCCCTGAATTTCTTGTTTACCTTCATTCTTCATGTTCATACTTCATTGCAAGTTCGTATTCCAAACAGTCTACGATCTACTTCAAGGAACGTTACTTTTTCAACATTGGTTTGTTGCTACACGCATTAATAGAGTGGTGCGTTTATATATTTTAACTAGAGGCCTGTTAGGGCTTGGAAAGCCCTAATCTAGTCCGTATAACAGTAGTACCTAACAGGAACTCAGCACATTATAGTAACGACCCCATCACTACGTTTCTTACTTACCGACACTTTTGCAACAAACTTGGGGCCGTACTGATTCGGAATTTTTAAATATAATTCCGAACGGTCTTTGAAATTGTGAAGAACTTCGCCGTCCGATTTTAGTGTTAGACTGCTCATTTTTTTAAATATAATTCCGAATATATATAAAGTCCGCTAATTTCTTCAGTTTCAATTTCTTCGTTCAGAAATAACTCTCCTAGATGTTAGTTACTACACTACGTTTCTTACTTACCATGAGGACACTTTCGCAACAAACTTGGGGCCGTGCTGATTCAAATGAGCAGTCTAGCACTAAAATCGGACGGCGAAGTTCTTCACAATTTAAAAGACCGTTCGGAATTATATATAAAGATGATAGCGTGATTTTTTAATGTGTGTTGTGATGTATATAACAATTTATGTAAATTAAAAAAATGCAACAATGGGTAAACGCCAGTTTGGAGAGGTTTTGGAGTTTGCCTCATTGTTGCAAAATTCAATTTGCAACGTACCAAAAAACGGGTAAGCACCAAACCTCTTTATCTGCAATAAAGAGCATTTTTGGCTGCTAAAAACTTGGCAATCATCGACGGCGTACTACGAAATTGGCCACTGGAGCAATTTCAACATCCTGGACCCGCCACAAAGACCACAACAACGTGTCATTGCTCAAAATCTCTAATCAAAATTTTCCAGACGTTTGGTTGATGTCGCTTGGGACATTATTGCATAACTGCGTCCATTTATTATGAGTTTTTATTATAATAATACAATGCGACTCTGATTACTATTGTAACCTTGTAATTATTTTTGACATCCACGTGTCATGTAAGTGTCAGAGTGTTCTACACTCACAACGGGTTATATTTAATGGAAAAAAGACACCTCTATACCACAAGCAGGTACATGGTCTCTTTTAAGATTCAAGCAAGTATTCAATCAAGGTACTTTCTGTGCATCTCCTGCCACAATGGTCATTGTACCCAACGGGTATTATGTGAGAATTTTTTTATAATCCATAGACAGTATGGTAAACTTCACGTTCGCTGCACATTTTGGTTAACTTATTCACTGAGAGATTTTCGCAGACCCATTTGAATGGCTCTAAAAAACTTAAAATGAGAACATTCCAAAATTTTCTTCATGGGAATCGCTTTTGGAATATTCTTATACGATTCCTAGAGTTTAACGCTTTTTCACACACACACGCTTTGTGCTGTGTGGAAATAATTAAGTTCAAATCTGGTCGATTTTTCGGTGTTTTCCCAAGTTGGTGTTGCAAATATCAATAAATGGACATCAGCTGGAAAAAAATACCCCAAAATCATGAATTACATGTGGAAATTGAATATCTTCAAAAACTCGGTATTGTTCAATTTTCGAAATTTTAGAGGGCAGTTGCGCACTTTTGGAGTGAAATCGCACCGATTTGGCGCACTGAAAAAACCGAGTGATGGGTCATTTCTTTATGAAATTTCACGTGGAATTCGAATCTACAATAAAAAAAATGGGGGTTCCTCTTTGAAAAAACGAAGTTTATGACATTTGCGCTACTTCTGTCGCAAGTGGCGCGCGCAAATATTTCTATTTTTCTGAGATCTACATAAAAACTTATGAAGAAAGGCGTTGCTTTCAATATTTACGCTGAATTTAGGGGAAATGAAGGGGGTGTCACCTTATAGTGGGACACCCTCTATATAAAATATGAAAAAGCGCAAACTTTAGGAATCGTTTCGGAACGCCTCATAACGGATTTCCTTGAAGGAATTATTCAAAAAATTTTGTTTAAAAATTTTTGAAGCAATTGCAATAGCTTCATTTTTTTTTTTTTTTTTTTTAATACGAAAATTGGCTGAAATAAAAGAAACCCGTTCAACCGTATGGCTTAGAATGGTAGAAAGGCGTGACAGTGGATATAATTATAAGACAATGGAGTTGACGGGACTAGTTCGAATACTTCTGTAGTGCAGCCAAAATTTAACTGACACATCAACCTGGCGAAATATTTGTGGCGTTCTGTTGTTCCTTGAGCATAACAACCATCACGTTTTAAAACTTTTGAGCACACTATGAAAACGTCGTGTGATTAGAGACTACCAGTAAAAAGAAGAGGGAAGAAGGGGTTTAGTTTAAAATTAGCTTTCGTCAGTCGACTTTTAGGATCTTAGAAGGTGCCTAAATCTCCAAATGTGTGACATAACTCATTCCACCCGTGGGACGAAGCGATCTGTCCGACACAAATAGCATCGGCTCAACCGAGAGCGACACATGTCTCCTGTGTGATTCTCCAGGTTGAACAAGGAGCTACAAACCGTGCTGATTCTCAGATAACATCTCCTTCTTGGGAATTCTGCAATACATATGGGCACACTATTACTGCTACAATACTGTACTGCTACAATACTAAACACTGTTACAAAGGGATTTCATCTTTTAATAAACAGCTTCTAACAAATTTAAATGTAATTTTTAACTTAATTTAATTTTTTTTCTTTTGTTTGGCCATCTTAGCGTATTCTTGTTGAACAGGACGCTATTGCAATGGCTCCGAAAATTTTGAAATCGTAATTGTCGAAGATTTTCTTTATTGAAATCCGTTTTGTGGTATTCTGAGACGAATCCTGGAGTTCAACGCTATTTCTTACATATGAAAAAACGTTGAACTATAGGATTCGTTTCCGAATACCTGGGTATATGAATGAATGCATATACCTTCATTCATGTATGTATATATATTATTTATTTATGTATATTATATGCGTCATTCCAGAGAATAACTTTCCTTATGATTGAGATAAAAATTCCGTTCACGCGCCAAAAAATCAACTATTCCAACGAAAGGATGAGTTCGTTTGCCTGAGTACATTAAATTGGTCACATTTCAAATACTGTGCATGAAAAATCACTAAAAATTTCTAGTCACATGCAGCATGATTGTATAAGCGAATTTTAGTAAATAATCGTAGTATATTATGATAGGTACATTGTTTTTAAAATTAAGGACTTTGAGGGAAAAGTAAATGTTAACTACAAATTTTATGGCAAAAAACTCATTCCTAATAATAATTTGCGACTCAAAAACAGATTTTGAATTTTTAATATGTACACTTTTGCACAAAAATTTTTTAATGTTCTATTTTATAGGTAATAAACTTTATTTGAGCAATATTCTGCTAAAAAATATAAATTTAACAATTTTTAGCCGTTTTTAGCTATTTTTAGTGATTTTTTTTCAGCACTTTCTTGAAATTTTAACAAATTCAATGTGCTCAAAAAATTCTGACCAACGAACTCGTCTTCTCGTTTGGAATGCTTTTGATCCAGAATCGCTTCTTCTTGTTTCATCACTCTCAATCAAGGAACGGAATAAGATATCGCAATTCTGTTTTCACCGTCGTGTTCAGCACTGAAAATTCATTGAAATGAAGTGTCACTCGGTAAAAAATTTGAAAATATGATCGAAGTACCTTATTGGGACTCCCTCTTTTGAGTCGTCCAAAAACGTTTATATCATTCCCTTGATTTTTAGATGCTTAATACTTATTATCTGACATCCAAGTTTCACTTCAATTATGGAAAAAAGTTATTGGGATGGGAGTGGGGGTTCACTTTTGTGACACCCTGTACAAGAAACTATACGATTAATACAGAAACATTGCCAGGAAACCCAACGTTCCGCTTGTAAAATAATCATCATAAAAACTCATCAAACAATCATAAAAGAAACTCATCAACAGTTTTTTGATCTACAAGCGCTTGTTCTTGCTTCATCAGCTCCAATCAAGGAACGGAATAAGATATCGCAATTCTGTTTTCACCTTCGTTTTCAGTACTGAAAATTCCTTAAAATGCGGTGTCACTTGGCAAAAAAATATGTTCGAAATACCCAGTACTCCCTCTTTTGGGAAATCAAACAATTTTAGATAATTTTCCTGATTGTTTAAGTGCTTAATACTTAGTATCTGGCATCCCCAAAACGCTGTCCAAGTATCACTTCAATTTCTCCAAAACTGTGGAAAACATTTAGTAATAGGGGGGTTACGATTTGGGACTACCTGTATAACAAATAAAATTTATACAGAAATACTATAAGGAAACTCAACGTTCCATTTATCAAAATAATCATCTAAGAAACTCATCAAAATTGTTTTGATCCATAAGCGCTTCTTCTTGTGTCATCACTTCCAATCAAGGAACGGAATAAAATATTACGATTCTGTTTGCACCCTCGTGTTCAGCACTAAAAATTCTTTAAAATGTTGTGTAACTCGACAAAAAATTGAAAAACATGTTTGAAGTACCCTGTACTCCCTCTTCTGGGTACCCCAAAACTTTTAGATTTTTTTTCCTGATTTTTATTTGATTAAAACTCAGTATCAGGCACTCTGAAAACACTCTCCGAATTTCACTTCGATTTCTTTTCTTAAAAATTGGGGGAAAAAGTTATTGAGTTCAGCGGGGGGGGTTACAATTTAAGACAACCTGTATAACAAAATTTACGATTCATATAGTACTACAAACAAACTCAATGTCCAACTCATAAAAGAATCATCAATGAAACTTATCAAAATAGTTTTGATCTAATACCGTATTGTTCAAAGATCTTTTTCTACCAGAAGAAATAATTTCAAAAATCATCAGTGCTATGGCTCGGTTGTGAAGATTGTGAAGAGAAATAACTTTCTCCGAGATGGCTAGAACAACTCGACCTCAGCATCTCCTGATATTTCCGTTCCCAAACTCGCAACACATGTACCGGGACACATCAGAACAAGAAAACGGGTTGAAGGCTTAACCAGACCTGAAATCCCTCATGTCAGGAGGAAGAGGCCTCAGACCCAATAACCGTCAGCGTCCACCAAGTTGAGGCTCCGGACTGACACCCGCCTTTTTATCTCGGGGCGAGCAACGCTAGAATAAACTCCCCCTTAACGGATAATTGGCCGATGGAATCACGGCCAATAGAGCAGACGTCTTGTGAGAATCGAAAATAGACGCAGTTGGTGGCACCAGATCTTATCAAAAATTCTGAGTGTCTGAGGTCGGCAAAAACAAGGGTTCTTGATCTTTTACAGAATTTTCTTAAAAAACAAAGCTATTGCAATGGCTCGGAAAATTTTAAAATGAGAATTTTTGAAAAATTTCTTCATTAAAATCCGCTTTGAGGCATTTTGAAACTATTCCTGAGGTTTGCGATTTTTCATATGTATATATTTATGTATATATACGGTAATTGTGTGTCATTCGAGACGATAACTCTCCTTACGATTGAGATAAAAATTCCGTTCTTGCGCCAAAAAATAACTCTTTCCAAACGGAAGGATGAGTTCTTGGCCAGCACTTTTTGAGCACATTAAATTGGTCACATTTTTAAAAAATTGCAAAAAACAATCACTAAAAATGGCTAAAATCGCATAAAAATTGTTAAATTTATAATTTTTAGCAGAATATTGCTTAAATAAAGTTTATCAAACATCAAATAGAACATCAAAAAATAGATGTACAAAAATATGCTGAAAAATGTATTAAATTTTATTAAAATTTGTTATACAATCGATAAAAACTTCAAAAAAAGCAAAAAATCCAAAAGTTCTTGTTGAATAGCAGTTTACTATTTAGAATAAATTTTTTGCCATAAAATTAATAGTTAATATTTTCTTTGCACTCAAAAAGCTCAACTTTTCAAACATTTTAATATAATATAATGTGATAACACTGATAACTTGAGAAAATTCGCTCATACGATCATGCTGCATGAATGAAACTTATGAATTGGCGGATCACTAATGTGGACCAAAAGTATTCTCATACGATCATGCTGCATGAATGAAACTTATGAATTGGCGGATCACTAATGTTGACCAAAAGTATTCGCGTACCACTTGATTTCGCTCGGAAATAATAGTCACCCGTCCTAGGAAAAGGGACCTTATCTTACCGGATGTCGAAATTTTTACCACCTCTAGATTCTTGAGATCCGGCTGAAAAACGCTGTTATTTTCAAAAAATTCTCTATTTATTGGTTCCAAAGATACTATTTTTCAAAAGCTGGTCTCCTGGAAACATAATTTTGAGAAAAACGCGTTCAATGTTTGAACAACATTCGCAAGTGAATCGTGGCCGTACACCCTACTGGCGATATCAACTCGATTTTTTTTTCTTTCTCTGCACATGTTCTGTTCATTTCACCATCACTGCAGATAATTTTGGATATGATAAAAAAGTTACAATTTTTTTTTTTTTTTTTAACCTAATGTGTTTACTGAAGAGAAATCGCACAAAATCAAACATTTGCCAAACAGTAAATTTAAAAAAGCACAACTTATAACTATTTCTAAGAGAACAATACATAATTCCAGTTGTGTTAAAATATGATGTGTAAGATTTTTCTCAATTAAAAAAAAAAAAAAAAAAAAAATACAATTTTTGACGAGTACTGCATCGTTTTGGTGGTGGAGGGGTGCGTTCTTCTACAGAAACCTCACCTTGAGACTTGGTAGATACACCAAAGCTTCTCCATCATCGTTGTTTTCTCCCGCAGGGTTGGGGCACACAATGTCCTTAGTTGCATCAGTGCAGTACGGTATTACTTTTTTACGGTCCATTGACATGAGAGAAGGGGTTGGTTAATGTCAACTCGTAAATCGACAATTCACAGTTGACAATGGACAATACCCGAGACAAGAATAAGCCGACGTTCTGAATATGCAGTTCTCTGACCCAATTCACACAAACACGACTGCGCTGATGTCAGCGGATTATGAGACATGGCGTGACGTTGAAAAGAGGCTAAATTCCCCCACTCGCACCCTGGGAAGTGGTAAGGAGAATTCTTGACCGCCCTTTAACTTATACGTCACGAAAACTTGTACCCAATGAACGGAATGAACAATTAGAAGGAACGACTTGGAGGAAATTGCTGGGCGATGATTGGGCCCACCGAAAGCAGACACGCCCTGGACGAATGAATAAAACTGTTTGACGAGCATCAGCTCGTGGTCTTGTTTCTGAAATTGTGTACCCGTCCGGAGGCGGAATTTTGTCCGTTGAGGGAGCAGTGGAAGACGGACCGGTCGCGGGTCTCCACTCTTCGGCGCTCGTGTACCTATGATGCCAAGAAGAATCGGCAGCCGAAGATCAGCGAGTCTCCCTAGCCAAGAGACGCCAATGCTGAGGAGGGTTCAAGATCAACAGAGAGCCGTTCAGCCAACGGTAAGCAAACACCCCCTTTTCCATCTACTGCCAAAAACAGTCTCTCCGACACCCACTTAAGTACCTACGCCCAGACACTTCAAGAAAACGTCCCGCGGTTTCCCTCGGTCGCGCCGTGCCCGATAAACCTGCGCGAGGCGGAGTAGTGAATTTTGGAGGCTTAGGTAGGTGTTATATTAGGAGTGTAAAGGACTGTAGGTAGTCTCTCTAGCGCTAAAAAACATATGTCATAACCTGGTCATATAAGTGTATTTGAAGAACGAGGAAATGTCTGAATATTCATAATAAATACGTGTTGACCAATTCAAAATTGTCATCATGCTTGTCACCAAAATTGTCATCATCATTAACCATTCCATTTATCATTCTTCCTAAAACAGCGCGGAGACAGGGGAATTATACTCTCTGGTTATGGTCAAGTGTCTCACGAGCCTGACGGTGCGTATTGAGACCAAAACGGGAACTTTTATTCTCGTCAAAACTAAGGGATCAAGAGACGAACTAATCTTACCCTTACAGTTAAGATAAGGTCCCTTTTATGTGGTCACAACTACTTCTCGTTTTTCTAGTTTTTCGATATCATCAAACTGTGTAAAGGGACAATTTTTACTTCAGAATCGATAAAAACCTATAAGTTTTTGACACCATTTTATCAGAAAACGCTCTCCTGAATATTTTGCCAAAGTAAGATAAGGTCCCTTTTCCTAGGACGTATCACAACTATTGATAGAGTAGTTTAGTTATATTTGTTATTTGTGAAGGGATCAAAGTTTTTTTGAAATCTTCTACAAATTTTTAATGTGATTGTTAAGCTCGCATGTTTTGATCACTTTGTGGATGTGGTGGTAACACTTGTTGCAACTGCCATTCGTAGGTTTACCAGCTCCGTGAGCGAGAACAGATGAAAATCGTTGCTAGCATAGATTGGTAGTAGAAAACAGAGTGAACAGTTTCAGCACAATGAGTTTTGTGAATAAGCAGATGCTACTACTTAGGTTCTTTCAATTAAGTAAATACTAGAAAGCAGGTGAATAAAACCCACCTTTTGCTTACTTTTCAAGCATTTGCTAGGTGTTTTTTCGTTCTACTCAGAGGCAGCTTGTAGAAGTAAAATTGTTGCGTTTTTAGAAGAGGCTTACATTTTGTGAAACGAAATTTTTCTTGCATGAGTCAGTTATGGCCGAATTTGTGCAATTGCGCCAGAGGAAAGTTTATTTGGATCGACGTACCAGTTTCGGAAATGACTTTAAACAACTTTTTCGTTTTGAGGAAGCCAAAACATCACCTGGCTAACCTTTACGTTCTTCGGCAAGGACTCAACCAAAAAAAAGTTCCAGTCATGTAGCATGATCGTACAATCAAACTTTCTTAAATTACCGATCATTATTATGTAGAATTGTTTTGAAATTTAAGCACATTGAGTTCGAAGATAATGTTAACTATCTATTTTATGGCAAAAAAATCGTTCTAAATAATACTCTGCGATTCAATAAAGCTTTTTTCCGATTGTTGAAGATTTTTCAGAAAATATTAATGACATTTAAGTACATTTTTCTGCATAATTCTGTACATACATTGTTTAATGTTCTAGTTCATTGTTGATTTTTGACTAACGTTCTGCTAAAAAATATTATTTCAACCATTTTTAGTTATTTTTTAACATATTTTTTGAAATATGAGCTATTCAATGCGCTCAAAAATAACCAATCCCAAGGATTATCCTCCGATTGGTAATCTTGATTCTTTGGCGCAAGAACGGAATTTTCATCTCAATTTTCAACGGAGAGTTATCTCTGGGACGGCAGTTAAATTTTTTTAAAAACATTTTGGCGCTATCACATTCCTTTTTTAAACAAAAATTAGCTAAAAGAGGAGGAGCGATTTCAAATAGAAGTTAAACGGTTATGTTATCACAATTTTTAGAAAACCCAGGTTTCTACAAAGTGATAGCCAAAGACTTAAAAATCCATCGTTCGACGGCGACCAATACGAACCCAGAGAAATAGATTGTCGAGAAACAAGGACGTAGAAGAGCTAGAAAGGCTGTTGCTAGGCAATTATCACCGTGCGTTATGATAACGCATGGGTAATCTCAAGGTCGTTCACATCCATGCGTAAATGCGGCTATCTGGTCATGCGTTCGGCCTTCTGATTGGCTAGCGGCAGTCGGAAGAGTGGGGTGAATCTTGCCGGACAAGCACTCTTGAAACGGACTGTACACATCTGAAAAATTAGATATTTTACCGGATAGACGCATTTACGCATGTGCGCAGTTGCCCATTGCGCAGTTTTCTTTTGTTTGATAAAGAAAGATAAGATGAGAAGGTAGCGAACCTTCGTTTCTCTTTGTTGGTTTCTTTCGATAAAGTTTTGATTGTATTTGATAAAGATGAAGAGCTTGCGTATAATAATAATAAATTAATAAAACACTCAAATTAAACACGGTTATATGCAGATGAGGCCAAGTTGGGTTAAAACACGGTTACACCGATTTTGCGATCTCACCAACAACCTACCTTCCTGATGATCCTATTCCATTTGTGTTTTGAGACATTTTTTGATTATAGATTAGCAATTTCCTGCTTGTTGAATGAGTAGGTATTTGAGAAAAGATGGCCAACTTGTCCTTACGAAATGGACAAATCAACTACGTTAAGTATGTAAGTACTTCTTATTGTGCATCAATGCACTTAAATGATTCGAAATGCGCCAACCTACACATTTTTTCGGGTAGAAATACCCATAATGTTATCTTGGGAAAAGTACCTAGTTGATGAAAGGACCGAATAATTACGACCAACAGTCTCATTTCAAAACGACGTCGCCTTTGCAGTTTTAACGTACATACATAACGATTTCTTCTATACGCCCTCATGATTTTTTTATGAGTTTATCATTCAACATTGTTTATGGAGCTGTAATGTCCAAGAAATGTGTGATAGTTCGAAGAAAATTCGGGAGGAAATATGTCTCTTTGGAAAAAGGCAATGGTAATAGAAGACAACAACAATGATAACACAACCGGATGGTTATTTATGAACGGCCTGCCGCATTTCCGCACTCCCCCTCCACTACTTCCAACCCCCTCCACTAGTTAAACGCATAGCCCCATTACCGCATTTACGCATGGATGTGAACCCACCTTCAAGCAAATGCTAACCCCATTTAAGCATTTGTTATTTGCAAAAGGTTATTCACCTAAAAATAAGCAGCTAGAACCTTTGCAGGGTGCTAGGCCCTTTGCTTGACACCTTATGCTTTTGCTTGCTAGCAACTGATCGAATCCAATGTTTAGGTTTTATTCACATCACCCAATAGCTCAAAGTTTGGTGTCTCTTCGACAAAGCACTTTTGCACCAGAACTCCCCTGGTTTTGAAACAGTGAACTTATCTTTCGTTTTGGCCTCAATCAGTTGTTCTCAAATCATAAGGTAGGTACTGAGAAATCTTTGATGCAAAACGTTCCGTTTCCGGATAAACAATAGTCAGCGAATCCAAATATGCAGTAATGTTTTCTTTATCGATTGTATGGTGCCACAGCTGCCTAGAAACAAATAGCTAATTAACGGGTACGAACTTACTCGTTTTTCCCCACCCACCTGCTTGAATTTTACGTAGCGCATCAAGTTTTCGAGATGGCATCTGATCAGACGCCCGACAAGTAGGTAGTTTTGAGATACTGTTTTGAGGAACCGACCTGAGCCAAGTAGAATACAGCGGATTGTGGAAGATCAAATGCAACAGCAGAGCTCAGCAAGCTACCCTACCATTAACCAATATGTGGATGAAGAGCACGTCTGCCTGCTCTCGTCTATTCTCTAAGGCTTCCTGGCAAGTTAAGCTCTGTTGAAGTCGAATGTGTGCCAGGCGTTAACCTATCTGTGTGAGACATATTGCAAAAAAATGACACTGGATACGCTACACCATTTTGATGGCATCAAAATAATACGGGGACCAGACCAGAGACACATCCTCCAGCAACGGGGGAACTAGGTAGGTACCAATATAAAACAGTGAAAGCAGATGAATCCCCAGGTATCTATCTATCTATCTCCCTATCGCTTTAGGAACTCTCTGATAATTAACTGAGAGTTGGTGTTTGAAAACCGACTAACTCACCAACTGCATATTACGTCGGACACGCTATGCTAACGAATCTTTCTTGTTTGTCACATCCACAGTTACCGGGACAAAGTGACGGAGCGTTGTAAAACACGCTGATAAGCGAGAGCTCTGCACTGTCACGGATTGACGCTCTATACGCGTTTAATTCCGCATTAAACGACTGCCGTTGGTCGTTTTGTGACAGTATCATAGTGCGATGGGTCGACAATAGGCCGGTATATTCTAGGCTAGGTTTATGCTCGTAGTAGCAGCAGCGTTTTGTACTGTGGCAGCTGCCACTAGCAATCTATTCCAAACATAAAATACTTGGAGTTCTAATAGCAAGTTCTCATAGAAACTGGGCCTATTACAATGGCTTTAAAAATGTTGAAATCGAAATTTTCGGAAATTTTCCTCATTAAGATACGTTTTAAGGCATTCTAAAACGAATCCTAGAGTTTAACGCTCTTTCATATAGGGTCAGGGGGGGCAAGTGCGTACCTGTTTTTCATAAATCTGACTTTGTGATGCTAGTATTTCCTTCAAACTACAAGTTGAATAATGACTACAGTTTTATTACATTCCCCAGACCTTTCTACGTCGAAAAACGTGTGGATATAATGAATTGAAGTTAGTAATTCATTAAGAATTGGAAAAAACCTAGGAGCATTCAAACAACGCACTTGCCCCCTGCAAGTGCGTACGTATAGTGGGGCAAGTGCGTTTTCAACTTTCTACCCGAAAAATAATAAAAATAAAATGAACCAATGTAGGTAGATGTTAGGTATAATTTGAAATAAATTGTTAATGAAAAATAAAACGCCGCAAAATTGATCATTTTTAGCAACTCAACATGAATTCCTGAGTGGATAAAATGGTCAATAAACTCATCCACTTGTTGGCTGTCCTCTAATTCGCTGTCGACTGGGGAATGAGGTTTGCGTGAGTGAGAATTCGAAGGCTCCAGAGTTTTGCAGAATCAATTAGGACTGAGATTTGGGAGAACCATGCGGTTGTGCGTGGGGGTTGAGGAAGAGGTTCTGAATGGAAACTAGGCTCCAGGACCTTGATTTTCTTATTTTTTCTGGTAAATTCATGCGGTTTTTAATGAAACGCACTTGCCCCTTATTTAAAAGCGCACTTGCCCCACTGTCAAAAAAATAGGGGCAAGAACGTTTTATTGATTTACTGCATCAATTTTTGTAGCCTTGAAGTTATCAAGAGCGCAGTTCGTACAGAGACAAAAGGTTGAAAGATAAACAATGGAATAAACAGGAAAAAAAGGGTTTTTAGACAAGAAAACCATTGAAAACTGTACCTCCCTCAAATTCACACTCGGATATCGGACGAAGGCTTCGCGGAAAATGGTTCCAATTATGCTTATTTGTTCACTGAGGATGTAAAAATTTTTATCAGATGATCATGAACACCTGTTCTACCATTTGCTAAGAAACTTATTAAAATAGAGTGGCCTCATAGCGAAATAAAACGAAGAGACGCACTTGCCCCCAAAACGCACTTGCCCCCCCTGACCCTAAGTATTAATTGCTATGCAATTCTTAGGCCGACCCCCAATAATTTTTTAGCATGAATATGCTTTAGCCGTGACCTAACTACCGAAAAATGTCCCACGAGAGTGCAACGAAAGTAGCGCCAATAATTGTGATGATTTCCGCTTACAACCGAGTCGTTGCTAGGGATATGATACTTCGTCGTTTTTCATCCCACAAAATTCGTTGACCATTCGTTCGAAAGCTCTCGATTTATCCAACCATACTATATTAACTACTGCGAAGTGCGTGGCCAACAAACTGAGTTATGAGCATGGTTATATAAATAATTGTTTACACACAGGTGATCTTCTCAATAATTGATATTGTGAACATGATTGCAACCGCTTGTTAATTTCTAATGATTTCATTGAGCTGGTGTTTCGATTATGTGATTCATAGCAGGTGATCCGAATATTGCGAGAACGGTTAGATTTGTGAAGCGGTGGTTAAATTATTTTAATAGGTAATTTCTATACTTTACACTATAGGAAGCTGTAATTTCGTATGTAGCCTCTTTAGCCTCTTTCTATAATAAAGTGAATGTTTACTCGCGAGTTTCTATTAGGAGATCATCATCTCACAAGAGCTCAATCGTTGTGATCATTTCTATAATAAAGTGAATGTTTACTCGCGAGTTTCTATTAGGAGATCATCATCTCACAAGAGCTCAATGGTCGTGATCATTTCTATAATAAAGTGAGAGCGAGGAGCTAAAACATTTTTTTGTTTTGAATGATAAACAGAGTTCAGAGGCCGATGGGGGTCGGGTTCAGAGAATCGACGAGGAGTGAGTCGTGTACGGCTAAAGCATATTCATGTTTTTTAATTTTAGCCGTCAGGCTCAAAGGAACTGTGGAATTTTTTGTGATGTCCGTAGCGAAATTTTTTTCGTGAGACGAAGGTTGTGGGTTCAAATCCTGTTGACTAGTCAAATTTTTTTTGGTCGTACAACTCCCTTTTTTTTTTTTTTTTTTCCCTCGTGAGACGAAGGTTGTGGGTTCAAATCCTGTTGACTGGACGAATTTGTTGTGGTCGTTCAAATCCCGACAATTGCATAGCAAATTATCCTCGTTTTCTACGCAGTACAAAAGAGAAAAGATCAGGGGGATTCGCCCCCCTGGACCCCCCCGGATCTTTTCTCTTTTGTACTGCGTAGAAAACGAGGATAATTTGCTATGCAAATTTCGGGAGTTGTAAAACCAAAAAAAATTTGACCAGTCAACAGAATTTGAAGCCACAACCTTCGTCTCACGAGACAAATTACGTTACGGACATTACAAAAAAAATTATTGGGGGTCGGCCTAAGAATTGCATAGCAATTAATATATATATGTGTGTGTGTGTGTGCGTGTGTGTGTGCGATAACTCTCGTTAATATTGAGATAAAAATCCCGTTCTTGCGCCAAATAATCAAGCTTTTCATACGTAAGGATGAGTTCGTTGGCCAGCACTTTCTGAGCGCATTAATATGGTCGAATTTCAAAAAAATGTTTCAAAAATTTACTGTAATAGGTAAGTATGTTTTTAATGTTGTTTGTGGGAATTACTTTTTTCCTGAAAACACACTACTGTGCGAATGAAAAATATACAATATGGAATCAAATGAATGTTTAATAAAAAAATTTAGAAAAGAGAGCAACAATGAAGGCTAGTGTTGAACAGATTAGCAGCTGAGGCATCCACATTCATAAACGTATTTACCTAATCAATATGCCTTATTAATATTATCGCCAAATAATAGGAATGTGCATTATAAATTTATTTGGAGAAATAAGAAAAAACAACAATCATGGTCCAAATTTCATTACGTTGCTAAATTAGTTCTTCAAGATTCCTTCGGTGGAATTAATCGAATCGCACCAAATATTAATTAGAAGAGTGAAGGAGTTCATGGTGAAAAATGGTTTTGCTCCCAGCTGTCCTGGCTGGTACTTTGATTTGGACCATCAGGTTCAGGGTATCATAAACATTCCGAAGAGAATGATTGTAGTGTTGCATACTTCTTTGTTTCGAAGAATTAATTCTCAATATTTTCCTCATGGCTATCCGTCCAGAAAATTGTCAGTAGCATTGCATTTCATGCACATATTATTTTGCAGTGTTCAACGCAGATGGGGTTCAGGCATTTTGAACAGCAAAAACCAGTTTTTCGATCTTCTCTTAATGGGCTAATGGAACTCGTTAGTGGCCAATTGTTCCAACAGAGTGATTATCAACCCATAAAAAGTGTGATTCTATTCAACATTGGATATGAAAAACCTATGGAACCTATAAAACCTATGAAAACCAATCGTTCGGTCAAGTTGACGGACATTAGCTCAGATTGGTGAAACTGGCCCTTATGCAGCACATTTGATTGGATATTCACACTGGGCTTGAGAAACCTGGTTGGAATAACAAAGGTAGATACTGCCCGTAGGTAGCTCTCAAGTTGGTCAGTGCATAAATCGAACTTATGACAACAATGCTAAACACAAATTAATACTCCTGGAACATCTCAGTCAATAAAATGGGGCTTTCAGCGTGCTCCGAGAGAGTAGTAATCTTACTAGTTTTCTAATTTTACTTATTTCAGCTCTTTAAAACCCTATAGTGCATAGTTTGCTGCTCGATAATAAAAGAACAGCGAATCAGAAACAATTAAGAGGCTAAAGCAATCTCATGTTTTTATAATTTTAATAATTGTAAGCCTCTAAATGGTAACATCTGGGGGATGCAAGAGGGCAAAGCCGCATTTTCTTCTTTCTTTCAATATTATAATGACAACACTTGTTCGGAATCATGAAGAAACCATACCTAAACCAATATTTAGATTTTAGCTGGATGACTTCATTATCTTTACTCGGATGATTAGGTGGGTTCCCCACCAGACAACTTACATAATTTCGGGAACCGGATTAATTGAAAATTGAATGGGTTTTTCGCGAACGCAAGTAAAATGCTGTTTTAATTTACCGCTCCCCCAAGACTCAAGCGGATGAAGGCCGTTGTCGTAAATTCTGACGAAACAGGATTTCTCTCCCTCTATTTTACGCTTCTTCCACTCTTAAATCCCGCAGTTTTTTATTTTTTTCTCGGTGTTTTATTTTCTTCTTTATTTAGTTAAGAATTTATTCCCTTCCTTTTAACGACTGCGCTAATTGCTTTTATAACCAAAGTGAGTTTCCTTGTCAATCTCGAATTAGGAATGACGAAAAAAAAGTTTGATCTTTCGGGTGGCGTTATTCCAAAACGGCTCAAGTAACGCAAGGCAGGGAATGTTTTTCCATGCTCATTACAGAACGCATATCTTCGGACCTTATCTAAGTAATACCTTCCCCCTTTAAGTTAAAGAAAAGGGGAGGTTTAAGGTGACGTTTCCGACTCTAAACAATGGTTTAGAAGAGGGGGGTGGACTTCAATTAAAAAGGAAACACCACAAGGGACCCTATGGGACGGCATATACCTAATTGGCAAAGCTTGTCCATTCTCTATATCATTGTGCCTTTTCCAATCCCCCAGCCCTCTTTTGCCCGTATAAAAGATATAATTAGGTATTTGGAACCTCTTGTTTTTACTTTGCTGAGGTGATAAATTGCATTTGCATTCTCCCTTGTTGAGAAACACGGTGCCTAGGCGTCTGTTAGGGGGGGACTTCTCTCGTTTATTTGCTGTTTTCACCTCGGCGAGGCCCTATTGTCTGGAAGAGGAGCTTTGTTTTAATCAGTTTCTTATATTTTTTGTGTGCCTTTCTTGAGGACCCGATCGATTATTCTTCCGCGGAATGCCTCGATATATATTTTTATTTGCTCGGTGACAAAGAGCGGTAGATTGATATTTGTTTTCCCCACCCTGGAACCGAGTTTGCTATCATTCTGGACTGACTCTTAGCGTAATAAAGGCATCGCAAGCCAGAGCATTCTATCAGTGACATTGATTCATCCCCCTCGACCCCCAAAAAATTAATATTCACATCTACATTTTACTGGATTCGGAAAGGGGTCAATACGAAAATGCCTTTCTACTCTGCCGAATTTTCGGAAAGAAAATAATTGTATGCCGAGTTTTACACTTCAACTAAATAGTTTTACCCTTAAAAAGACATAGCTTTTTTTTTTTTTTTTTTTTTTTTTACTTTTTTTTTTTTTGACTCTACTTTTTTTTTTTTAGTTTTATTGCGCCAAGTAATAACAACTTATAAGCAATATTCATGTGATAAATAATAATACATTTCCATAAGATCTAATATACTTCACTTTAGACTTATTGTTCTGATATTGAGTCACTACTCTTGACGTTCATTTTATTTCACATAGTTCATGCGGTTTAGTTCTTTCAAGTCTTCTAAGTGGATCTTCGGTGTCATGGAGCTGAACGGCATCCTCGTTAACATGATCTCTGAGCCTCAAAAGGTGATTGACGGCTTGCTTGCGGATAACCTCATTGACAGATTCAACTTCAACTCATAGTGTAATCTGTCGTTTCTGAAGTATCTGTATGCATCAACGCAGGTACGCAGAACATTATTCTGAAAGCGCTGAATAATGTTGCGGTTACTTTGTGCAGTGCACCCCCACAGTTGCGCACCATATTTCCAGACAGGTTTGAGGACTTGGTTGTACAATATGAGCTTATCGTGGATAGACAGTTTTGTGTGTCTTCCCATAAGCCAGTACATTTTCCTGACTTTGATAACTAGTTCAGACTTTTTCTTTTTAACATGTGATTTCCACCTCAGTTTGGCATCGAGTGTCATCCCAAGATATTTAGCTTCATTGGCATAAGGAATCGCCTTGTTGTCAAGGAAGGCTGGCACTTAGTTGATCCTTTTATTTGTGAAATCAACATGTACAGACTTCGCTTCATTCAATCTAATTCTCCATCTTTATGTCCATCCACGGATGCGGAGGATGGAGTGGTTTAATTTTGTAAGTGATTCGATGTTGGTTTCTCCTGTCGCCAAAATTGCGGTGTCATCTGCAAACGTAGCAGTTGTATTTTCATCGGTTTTTACAATAAAAATTTAGCATTAAAAATATCAACTGGAAACTAGTTACTCAAAGCTAAATGACACCAAATACCTAATTGCACTTTTAAAGAGCGGAATTGCACACTTTTGAAGAGGAGTCGCACCCGTTTGCGTGCAACGATGCAATTGAGTGATGGGTCATTCCTTCATGAAATTTCATGTGGAATTCAAATCCACAATAAAGACTGGGGGTTCCCATTTTAAAAATCGAAGTAAATTTCAATTGCGCACGTGCGCTATGAGCAATTTTTTTCCCCATTTTTGAGATCCCCACAAAAAAACATTAAGAAAAAAAAAATATATATATATACAGTGGGCGGCAGAGAGGACGGACGGTTATATATATATATATATATATATATATATATATATATACAGTGGGCGGCAGAGAGGACGGACGGTTTTAAAAAAATCATAAAATAGTTAATTTTTCCTCAAAAACAAATTTATTAATGCAATCAGGTTCGCAAGGAAATAGCATTTGAGACAGTCAAGTGTGAAAAATCACATCAGGCATGTGGTGGCCGAAATTGTTGATGCAGTGCTGGAGGTGTTCTTGGGCGTTATCTCCAACATACTCTCTCAACTTGGGTGACTTCCACGCGAATTGCGTCCTTCAATTCGTCCAGAGTTCGGGGCTTGTTCTCGTATACTCTAAGCCTTGAGGTGTCCCCATAAGAAAAAATCGCATATGGATAAATCTGGGGACCGAGGAGGCCAATGAACATCGCTGAACCTGGAAATAAGGCGACCAGGGAAGAGAGGGCGAATATCGTCCATTGATGCTCTGGCTGGTTCCTGCTGGAACCACAGACGACGGGGTGGAACACGTCGCCGTCGTAATTCAGGGAAAAAGAAGTTGGTGATCATTTCGATGTAGCGTTATGTTAGAGAGAGTCTACGCGAACTTCCAAGAACGCCTCCAGCACTCCATCAACAATTTCGGGCACCACATGCCTGATGTGATTTTTCACACTTGACTGTCTCAAATGCTATGCTCGTGGGGACACCCTGTATTTACCTATTGTGATTATACCACATTCATCGTGAGAATGAGCCACGAGAATATAATAAAATTGTCCATTGCCCAATATATATACCCGTAGGATAATCGCCCCACGTTTTCCACCTGACGGTTAATAATGGTTTACCGATCCCGCATATCTCAAGTGGAATCGTGAAAACCGGAGTGGAGTAAGGGAATACGGGAGGTTTCCTAACCGCATGAAACTCATCAGAAATCCGCTAACCGACTTCTGTGAAGACAAAGTCAATCGCTCATGCGAAAATGTCGAAATGGACGGAGCATGTCGTTTTTGAACAATAGTCCGGGCACGGAGGCCAAACCCCGCACGTTATCCGAACGAGGGGGCGGAATTCGCGATCACGACGTGGAAGGTGAATCGTGATTCATGAGCATTAGAAACCGGCGCCGTCAACAGTTCTTTGCATTATATGAGGTCAATGAAAGATGCATAGCTGATTCAAAGATTATTAAAGTCAAACGTAGACTTTTTGATACAATTGTATCCATAGACCAACTCTTATTTCCCCTCACCCCTGTGAATAATTCTGCCATGATAATGAAAAGCATCTCAGGGCCAAAAAGAGCAATTTTCGGTTTATTACTTTCGATATAAACGTTTGTGATCGACCAAGAAAAACTCGGCACTCCGCGCCTCGCCAGGGACCGACACCCCCCCTCCCATTACCACTATTTGCATGCTTCCAATGAAATTATTGAAACACAGAATGTGTTTTAGCTCACGCGTTTCACATAATCCCGTGAAACCCGTGTATTTATTTATTTATTTCGTTTATTTGTGGTCACAATAAATTGTTTGATAATTGTCAGCACTTAACAATTAAATAAAAATATTGGCTATAATAATTTCAAAAAACTCAGATAAAAATTTATAAAAATATGATAAAATATAGATAAATAAACCAAAATGTAAAAGAATAACTCAGATTTTGCGGTGTATCTTGTCACTACTATGTCAAGTTGTTGCTTCAGAGTCTACCTAAAGGTAGCGGAAGCATTGTTTTCACTTTCGAGAGAAAAAAAAATTTTGGTCTCCAAAATCAAAATTTTCACTCGCATCTTCCGCGAATCATTTCTTTGGTCTTACCTGACTTTGACTTTTTCAATGATTCTCTAATCATCCTGAAATCCTTATTTTTTGTTTCTCCTATTTCATTTAACTAGTGTTTTCATGTACATCTTGTTTTTCTAACTTTGTTTCATCATTATATATTTCGTTTTTAAAGAATCCTGTCTCTCTTTGTAAAGTTCGGTTAACTTTTTATTTATTGTAGTAAGTATTGCAGTATTTAATGTTCATTTTTTACTATCATTCTTATTCATTGTTTCATTCTCCTACCTGATAGTTTTTGTACACATTTGTAATTGGGGTCGTCCATTTGTTTATAATAAATGGGTCTCCCATCATTATCTGATCGTGATAGGAGTCAAATTAGGGCTTAGTCACTTCAGAAGTTTCATACTCATCAAATCATCACATTTTCAAATTTTGTCCACATTCAACCATGACAGTTGTCATTTATCTAGGTGCAGATCCTAATATGAGACTTCATTCACTGTTAGAGAATGAAGTTCTTATCTGAGTTTGGAAGAGAAGTGAAGTTGACATTAGAATTGGATGGAAAAGGCAGATGGACGTTTGAACGAATATCCTATCGAGTGAAGACGTGAAGCGCAAGGTAAGAGACAAGGGGATGATTTGGAGCAGAAGACTGTATGTGCGGGAGAGGAGAGGGAAATAAGGGTGGAAAGTGGATGATAGGGGTGGAAAAGGGGTGAAATGACCGGGGCCAGGTGACGGAGCGGGGTGGGGAGTTTCCACGGCAACGTCTATATACAGTTCTAAATGTGACGGACAAGCAGTGACCGGTTCTCCCTGAAGTTGCTATGACGACGCACCTGGGTGGTAAGACGGGGGACCCTTTCACATTCCTTCAACATATTGACTTGACCGGGCACAAGCGGCTGAAAGGGGAAGTCGGAGGAGCCGTGCAGGTGAAGGGGAGGGTGGGACATGTCCACCCTTCAATATTGACATCTTCACCCTCCACCCCCACCATCGCGTTCCTTCATCTCACCTTCTGCCAGTCAACTCGGTCTCATCAAACCCTCTTCTTTGCTTTTCTCGACCGCTCTTCCAGAACAGCACATGATGATCACATAATAAAATGTGATCAATAAACCTTTTTATTTTATTTTTTTAGTTTTTCCAAACTGGCGAGATTCATACAGATCTTGAAACATGATCGTAAGTAATGCAAGCACTACAATACCATCCCTATAAATGAATCGTATACAATTTTGAACACAAAATGTGTTTTTGCGATGACCTACCGGAAAAAAATCGTCACAAAAAACCGACAGAAAAAACCGTTATGCGCCTTTTATAATGATTTTCACGTACAACCAAGCCGTTGGTAAGGAAATAGAACTCCCGCAGTGTTCATTGCACAGAAATTGTTCACCATTCGTTGGAAAGCTCTCAATTTATATAGTATTTTTCTTGTAGTTACATATTTATTTATATAATATTTATAGGGTTTTAGACCAAATTAAATGTCTAACAATTATTTATTTTATTATTGCCAAATATTGTTATTATTCACGTGCAACCAAGCAACCAAGCAAAAACACATTCTGTGTTCCTATGATTTCATACAGAGTATGGAAAAAGAAATAAACCGGGGGTGCAGGGGAGCGGAGCCCCCCGCCGAGGCGCAAAGCGCCGAGTTGTGAGAATTGAAATACGAGGAAAACTAAAAAAACCACATGTGTCGGAGTGTGTGTGTGTGTATGTGTGTGTGTGTGTACGTGCGTGAGTATGTGCGTGTGTGTGTGACACAAATTTTGTCGACGATGCCCAGCCCACAATTCTCAACTGACTTTCGAGATTCCTCCTTTGTTCGATCCCAATTTTAGTCTAGTTGTGTAAAAAAACTTATTTCTGTTCTAGAACCAAAAATTTCAACCATGTATCATGTTTTCTCCTCGATATTGATTCGAAATTCTATGAACTCCGTTGTTGTCAGAATGTGAAACGAATCATTAACATAAAATTCGGATCACCTGCTATGAATCAAATCATCGAAACACCAGCTCAATGAAATCATCAGAAATTAACAAGCGGTTGCAATCATGTTCACAATATCAATTATTGAGAATGATCACCTGTGTGTAAACAATTATTTATATAACCATGCTCATAACTCAGTTTGTTGGACACGCACTTCGCAGTAGTTAACATAATATTGTTGGATAAATCGAGAGCTTTCGAACGAATGGTCAACGAATTTTGTGGGATGAAAAACGACGAAGTACCATTTCCCTAGCAACGACTCGGTTGTAGGCGGAAATCACTGTAACACTATATATGTTTCGTTGACTCGCAAATTTGACGCGCAAAAATTGCTAGGACCCCAGGGCTAAAACATGATACATGTTAATATAGGATCAGGCGGGGCAAGTGCGTTGTTGGGACAAGTGCGCCTCTTTGTTTTATTTCGCTACGAGGACACTCTAGTTTAATAAGTTTCTTAGCAAATTATAGAACAGGTGTTTATGATTACCTGATAAAAAATTTGACCTCCTCAGTGAACAAATTGGCGTAATTGGAACTATTTTCTACAAAGCCTTCGTCCAATAATCAGAGTGTGAATCTGAGGGAGGTACAGTTTTCAATGGTTTTCTTGTCTAAAAACTTTTCCTTTCCTGTTTCTTCCACTGTTTATCTTTCAACGTTTTGTCTCTGTATGCACTGCGCACTTGATAATTTCAAGGCTACAAAAATTGCTGCTGTAAATTGATAAAACGTTCTTGCCCCTATTTTTTTACGGTGAGTCAAGTGCGTTTTAAAATAAGGGGCAAGTCCGTTTCATTGAAAACCACATGAAATTACCTGGAAAAATAAGAAAATCAAGGTCTTGAAGCATAGTTTCCAACCAGAACCTCTTCCTCAAGCCCCACGCACAACCGCACGCTTCTCCCAAACCTCAGTCCACTCTTATTCTGCGAAACTCTGGAATCTTCAAATTCTCTTTCATGCAAACCTCATTCCCCAACCGACAACAAATCATAGGACAGCCAACAAGTGGATGTAGATGTAGATGTAGAGAAAAACTCTCAGGGCGGGGGTTTTGAGCCCCCAGCACGGAAGCCTGTTGGCTTATTGTACTTTCCTGAGAGTTTTTTGTTTAATCAAAGAGACTCAGCCCCCTGATGAGGGGTGGTAGGCTCTTGATTAATTGTTCGCTCGGAATGGAGCTCATCGGGGTTTGGGCCCCAAAGAGCTCAATTCTGCGATGGGTGAGTGCAGGGCAATCGAAGATTATGTGGGATGCCGTTTCGTCAGTCTCCTCACATAATCTGCAGAGGGTTGAGTTTTGTGTGACCCCTATGCGATGTAGGTGAAATCGTAGGGGTGCAAAACCGGTTATGAGGCTAACCAGTGTTTTTAGTTCCCTACGGTTTTTCCTAAGTAGCCCCTCAGTAATTTTGGTGTTGAGTTCAGCCACCATGAGTTTACTGTGGGTGTGTCCTTCAATATTGACCCATCTCTTAGCGGTTTGTTGGTTGACCCACGTGTTGATGGTTTTTCTGAAGGTGGTTTTTGGTAAACCGACTGCTGGCTCAGGCCCTACGAATGGGGTTTGAGAGCCCCTTCTCGCGAGCTCGTCAGCCTTTTCGTTGCCAATAATGCCTCTATGCCTCGGCACCCACTCCAGGCGAACCCGGTTGTGTTTGGCTAGGTTGTTGAGGGTTTGCATGCAGCACCATACCACTCGGGACGAGATGGTTGGAGCCGTTAGTGCTTTTATCGACGCTTGACTGTCAGAGAGGATGCGGACGTGGGCATTTTTATGCCCCCTCCTAAAACAAGTGGATGAGTTTATTGACCATTTTATCAACTCAGTAATTCATGTTGAGCTGCTAAAAATTATCAATTTTGCGGCGTTTTATTCTTCATTATCAATTCATTTTGAATTATACCTAACATCTACCTACATTGGTTAAATTTATTTTTATTACTTTTCGGGTAGAAAATTGAAAACACACTTGCCCCATTATACGTACGCACTTGCCCTTCAACTAGGTTTTTCCCAATTCTTAAGGAATTACTAACTTCAGTTCAATGTATTCACACGTTTTTCGACGTATTAATGTCTGGGGAATGTAATAAAACTGTAGTCATTATTTAACTTTTAGTTTGAGGGAAATAGTAGCATCACAAAGTCAGATTTATGAAAAACAGGTACGCACTTGCCCCCCCTGACCCTTTTTTTTTAATTTATTTATTTTTTTTATTATTTTTTTTATTTTATTTTTTTATTTTTTTGGACTTACCCCTCCCCCACATTAGGGTGGAGAGGCCAGATTTGACAGTCTAAGAGAAATCAGAGAGAAGGGGAATTATTAAACCCAGAGCTGTGGAGACATAAAACTTCCTAGAATGGAACTTTCAATTAAGATATTATAGCTCCAATGACAGGTAAGTATCTATATTTTTTCAGGTAAGTTGATAACGTTCACTGCGAGGATTGTTGTTGAGAAATACCAAAATCAGAACTTGCTTGATGGTATTGTTTATTCATTCATATTTATCATAAGGTGAGAAAGTTTTGTGATTGTGCTTCCAGATGCTCAGTAGATGTAGGGGTAAAGTCCTCTGTAGCTGGAGTAGTAGGCTGGGTAGTTGTATCCGCTGTATCCTAGGAAGATATCCTTCTTGGCTCTTTGAACAGTCTCTTCTTGGGCTCCAGGGAAGGCGGCGACGCAAGCGATGACCAAAAAGGCAAAGAACTGAAAAAAAGTAATGGTAAAGTAAAACGCTCCACATTATTAAACAAGGGTTTATTATTTCTGCATTTGACAGACCACTGCAGAATACAATAAATCTATTAAAAAGTAAGTCCTTAGAAAACTAAACACATCAAACTGAGTCTATGGTGCATTATCGAAATACAACTGGACGATGTCACCTACCAGGAGAAAATTAGTAAATTAACTAAAAAGACTGAATAAATGGAAAAAACCGTGAGTGATTAGTAAGAAAAAATTTAAAAACTGTACTGTTTCCGCTGGAATACGAACCACCAACGGTTAGATTAATGGCCGGAGTGCCATCGCCAAAATCGAATAACTACTTGGACCCTAAGCTACGATCACTTATATGATAGCAGAGCATCGTTTCTCTATGTTCTCACGCCTGGAAACGTGTTATGTTCTCTATGGAAAGGTCTATGTTCTCACGCCGAAGGTCTTATGTTGAAGTTCTAGCCCTTAGGGAAAGCTATCGGTTCAACGTACAGCTTTGTGGATGGTTTTAATCGATTCTTTGTGATTATATTTATCATTGACAAGCAAAACTCGGCGTTCGGCGGCTCGCCCTCTGGACCCCCGGTTACGTCTATTTACATACTTCGAATGAAACTATTGAAACACAGAATGTTTTTTAGCTCATGCGTTGCACAAACATAAACCAGTGGAACTTGCATATAAGAATGACTCAGTTTTTGCGGTGTATCTTATCACTACTATGTCAAGTTGTTTCATTTTTTATCACCAGCGCAACAGCTCACCACCAGTTCAATGAAACTATCCGAAAATAAAATGCGGTCACAATCATGTTCACAATATCAATTATGGATAATGATCACCTGTCTGTGAACAATTATTCAAAAAGCCATTCTAATAACTTTCGAACGAATGGTCTACGAATTTTGTGGGATGAAAAATGACGAAGTACCATTTCCCTAGCAACGACTCGGTTGTAAGCGGAAACCGTCAGAAATTAATGCAACACATTTTCGTTGCACATAAACGTACCTTTTTCGTTTGGAGATGCCAAGGCTATAAAAAATTCTGTATTAAAATGGTAATTGTTACTTTGAAAGTATTCGGTACCTTGATTCTTGTATACCACGTTAACTTTAAATTACTGCAGTTTAGGGTTGATCAGAATTCATGCCGATAATACTGGCACATCCCCGACCCATTTTTCATCTTTATGCCGAATTTCGAAAACTTTGGTCCAGTAGTTTGAGAAAAGCTCTGAACAACGTACTGCGGACAGACGGATTTTAGTTCATTCGATTTTCGAATTCTAAGCATCTTGGAACGTAGATCAACAAACTTGGGTGGGGGGAGGGGATTTTCTTTTTATTTCTTCTAATGTTCGGTGCCTCATTATTAGGCCGTCCCTCTTAAGCTTGGCTTCGTCAATAGAAGGACGACCTATTGGAATTGATCCAAGGGGTGTGGGACAACGCACGCGCGAGAAAAAATAACCGCATACAAATCTATATCAGATCATTCTCAGACCAAATCCTTAAGAAAAAAACCGAAGGTTTAATATCTGTGTCCGTGTGTGTGACAAATTTTGTGGAGGGTGCACAGTCCATAATTCTCAACCTTCTTTCTTCAACTGGATGGTTTCTTTGGTCGATCTAAATTTTAGTCTTGTTGGGAAAATAAACCCAGACATTTTGAATTTCATAATGGAAGAGAGGGAATGGAGGGGGTAAATTTTAAAAAACGTGTTTTTTTTCGACAAATTTTGTCGACGCTACCCAGGCTATACTATTTATTCTAAACCAATTTTCGTGCCTCTTATTTTTTTCTTAAATCCGATTTCTTTCTACATAGTTGAGCAAGTAACCTTAAAAATTTCGAATTTCTTGTTTGGGGGTGGAGGGGATATTTACCGATTTTTTCATGCGCTGCCCAAACTACAAATCTCGGTCGATTTTCGTGATTCTTAATTTGTTCCTTTACGTATCTGATATAGTTTTATAACTTATGTCAGGAGTTTAAAATTTCATCATGGGAGGGATACTGCAATGATAAAAGGATAATGCAATGGGTGATACTGATAAACCATGATGTTTTTACTATTTTCGTCTGCTTTTTTTTCAGTTATGAATTTGGTCTCGTTTTGAAAATTACGTACATCAACATTCTCAAATTTCAACATGGGAAGGAGGTAAATAGAGGTAGTAATAGTAATAAATCGTGATGTTTTTACTATTTTCGTCTGCTTTTTTTTTCAGTTATGAATTTGGTCTCGTTTTGAAAAGTACGTACATCAACATTCTCAAATTTCAACATGGGAGGAGGTATATGGAGGAAGTAATAGTTATAAATCGTGATGTTTTATTATAACTATACTCGTTAGATTTTCGTGATTTTTTCTTCTTTTTTCTTTTTTTTTTTAAACTATGAATTTGGTCAAGTTTTCGAAAATATCTCGGGAGTTTAGAATGTCTTGATGAAAGGGAATGAAGGGGTAATAGTGATAAATCGTGATTTCTCGTACGTTCATCTGACTTACGTGACAGTTTTAATATTTGTCCAGATGATAGAAGGGGGGAGGGAAATTCCAAAAAGTCTTCAAGTTTCTCTCTGATTTTAATTCCCGCCAAAATGATATACAATCAGTTTTTACTGCAATATCAACATTTCATTAAAATTTCATCGATTTTTTGACACTGAAGTTCAATCATTTAAACTTGAATATTGTTTTCTTCGTTAGAATGATGTTTTAACATATAGTTTGGAACTTTTGTTGAAAATCAGAAAACTATTACCTATTTGATAGGCCATATTTGGGAAAAGGGGCCCTGAAATTTCTTAGAATCTAATTTTCACAATATCCCAAGGATCATAGTGTGAGAATTCTTCTGTAAAAATGATTTCTGTGCATTATGAAAATAGGTAGATATATTGATAAAAATGTGTGCAAAATTTTATAAAAATTGATTGAATGGTTTCTGAGCTACCCTAGTCACGCCATTTTGTTTGCACTCTATCTTAAATTATAAGCACCTCGCTAAATTATTACTTACGAAGAACTTGAGGGAAACCATGTTGACGAGATGAGAAGAAACTTCACAATGTTTACTCCAGCGGATCTCGTTGCTTTTATAGTCCGTTTGGATGGTGATTTCCTCCACTTATTCCCCGTAGAGGTGATAACGTAATAATATGCTCATCCCAGTTATACCCACCGAAATAGCTATCTGCAAGTACTAGATGGATATTTCCGAAGACCGATTAGACAATGTTCTATTAGTTCGCTCGTCAGATTCGTTATGTCGTTACCGGAGTGTAACGACCTGAAAGCCTTCGCATTGAAATATGACTTTGAGTTTCCGAGAAAACCACATTCATATTCACCTTAAAATTATTGTATCGAGAGAACTTATCGCCTCTCGAAAACATTAGTTAACCGATGGGGAGAACCCAATATCAAAGTATGTGGATACCTCACCTCATATAAAAGCAGTCTGGGAACTGGATCTTACATTGTGCTAGTAAGCCTACAATACTAAACATGGTTTCACTGAAGTTCTTCGTAAGTCATATTTCATATTGCATTCTTATGATTACTTTAAATATTGCATGTAGTGAACATGGGAAAAATCCTTCAGTAGAATGTCATGGGGAAATCCTTGTCGAGTAAGACTTTGCCCCACTGTAGAGCAAAGCAAACATTTTGTCAGGATTTAAAAGTATTTGATAAAATATGTTGGTCTATTCAATCAAAACGTCACATTTTTGGTTTATTAATTTCTATATCGAACCTTTTAATCGACCAAGAAAACAAAATTACCTAAACCCTCCTTCCCACCTCAAAATTTGTTGGTTCCGTTTCAAAAAGCGTAGAATCCATAGAATTTAAAAATCGAATTAAAAAACCGCTTCAAATTATTAAACACATGTATACAGGGTGTCTCAGCTTAAATTCTTGTAACTTCAGGGATCGATTTTCCATCTCAAGGGCTACAGAAAGTGTCTCAAAGAAAATTTTTTTTTAGACATTTCGTTTTCGAGTTATTTGCGATTCAAGATTTTATTCGTGTTTTTGACCTTATATAACGAAATTGCCTATAACTCCCTTCCATATTGAGTAAATTCACATCAAAGGAAACCGTTTGAAAGAGCTCTAAATTTCCTTTTCGATAGCTGCCCAACGTGTGAAAATATTCGGATTTAGTAGTCACAAGTTCACATCAAGAAGAAAAAATTGTCAAAACTTGAAAATCTTGTACTTTTAAAATCGCGGGACGTTATACATAACTCTCTGATCAGCCGCGGACGTTACAGTAAAAACTAGATCCGAATTTTACCTTTCCAACTGTATAATCAATATTAATTTTACTTTGAGAATTGAGAAAGGAAAGTATGTTTGTATGCTGAAAAACGTGGTTTTTCTCAATTTAAATGTTTTTAAGGGTAAAACATGTTAGTTAAAATGTAAAATTCGGTTATGACGGAGTTGGAGAGATCTGTGAGTGTTACTATTCGATTCAGCTTGAAAAAATACTTAGATATTGGGCCCAAACCCGTATTTTCTTATGGGGGCATTTTTCAAGAAAACCCTAGATTTCATAGAAAAACCACGTTTTTCAACATTCAAACTTGAAGAGTCCAGGGGAAAAACCCAGTCATCGACATTTTGGGCTGAATCTGGTTCTAAGTGGTTTCTAAAGAATTTTGAGTTGTAGAATCCAATGACGCACTCGGTTTTGGGGGGAAAACCCACCTTTTCAGTGAAAAAGAAGGTTTAATGTTAGATGCACCAGCGCCTGTTGGGAAGAACCCTGCTATTGCAGTTTAAAAGGCTCCCACCCAACACCAACGCGGCGTGCGCTGCCCCTTCTCTTATCACTCCTGTGTTTCACAGTATTTTATGAGCTATCCCTTGTTTGCCGAGTATCCATTGTTTTAACCTGGAATTTCAGTTTCGCGTTTAATTGTGGTGAAAATGGACAGTGATGATTCAAAGTTGAGTGATAGTGGTGATTGAAAGAAGCCTTCAACCGGCAAGAAGCTAAAGAAAACGGGTAGAGTAAGGGATGTTATGCAGGTGTTAAGGGCTGAGAGCCCTTAACAGAGTGCTGAGAGTTTGTGCAAGAATCTTCGCTGTTTTGAAGCTGTTCCTGAGGATCAGCTCAAACGAATCATTCGTGAATTCAATGGGCTGGGGGATGTAAATAAACAGAATTCGTAATTAGGTGGTCTGATTAGTGTGTTGCCGGTGATGTGAAGAGGAAATAAAGAGGATCAAACTAAGTACAACACAGTGTCTATCGTCCATTTACCTTAAAAAGACGTGTCCTTTCCCCACCAGACCAATGAGAATGCTTAAAATAAGTGCCACCAGCAAGAATTTGGTTTACCACAAAGAATCGTATTCTGGTGCATACACAAGTTCTCCATTATTGGTTCCACTGCCACCTATTAAAACTTTGACGAAGACTTCGAAAAAGAGAAAACAAACCTTTGAAGCCAGTCGTGGAACTGAAAAGATCATTGGATGGGATGCTTCCTATTGAAGCCGCCAAACTCACAGATCTCCTTTATCTCTCGCAATTTTTGGTAAAACCTGAAGCTAGGAATTTTTACCAAAGCTTGAGGTCAGATAGACTTGCATCAGATGGCGAAGACGTCGACTATTACATCGACGACCCTCCCATTGACGCTGGAGAAGACAAGTGAATCCGCCAATATTTAAACTTCGGTGACTTTCACTATACTTTTAAATCTTTTTTTCGTTTGTAAAAACTTCTTTTTTTGTGTGTAAATTTTGGGTAAATTTTTTTGTAAAATAACTAAATATATTGTCAATGGAAATTGTTAAGTTAATACTCATTTTGTGGCTATTGAAGTATATTTTTACATTCTTTAAAAAACCTACCTATTTTCTTCTCCCCATTGTTGAGTTTAGGGGTAAAAGAGGCTTGAAATTCGCATGTTGATACGAAATTTTGATTAAAAAATGATTCATTATTTCGAAAAAAGGCTATCCAGGAAATATATGGTGAATCTGCATAGTAGGTGGATCAAATACAACATTTTTTGTATTTTTTAAATCATTTTTGAAGTCTCCATTAGTTGGTAAACTTTAAAATTCATTTTTCTCGAAATCAGCTTTGAGTCAATGACGGGGTTTTTCCCCTGGCCTCTTCAGTTACTTTTCTAACCTCATTCTCAACGTAAAACAAAAATTGATTATACTTTTTAAAAGGAAAGATTTGAATCAAGTTTTTGTTAAGACGTGCGTGGGAATTAAGGGGACTATGTACCTATGCCGTCCTGCGATTTAAAAAATACAAGATTTTCAAGGTTCGACCATTTTTCCCTTGGTGTGAATTTGTGACCATTAAATCCGCATATCTTCACATCTTCGTTAGCATATTCGAAAGAAAATTGATCGCTCATTCCATCAGTATCCTCAAATTATAATTTACTCAATGAGGGAGTTAAGCCGATTTCATATTATATGAGGTTGAAAACACGGGAAAAAAATCTTAAGTCGTGAATAACTCGGAAACGAAGCCTCTAAAAAAATAAATTTATGAGACACTTTTTGAAGCTCTTGAGCTGTAGAATCGATCCCTGAAGTTATAGGAACTTAAGTTGAGACACCCTGTATAACCTTTGTATAAGGTAACCTTCTTTATACGCACATCAATGCTCTATCATTATTAAACGAGGTCTGTAGTACATTATTGCGACGCATTGTGCCTCGCAGAAGGGTTCGTTCCTTCACAGTACCAAAACCAACCACCCCCCCCCCCCCCCCCCCCCCACCGCTTTTTAGTAAATGTAAGTAAAAATAACCCTTTATGACTATGTCTCTTCCCGTCTTGTAAAAGAGTTACGTGGACAGTGAATAGATTTGAATCTATGTATTGTGTGTCTTGCACAAAAAATTCTCTATCACAATAAATTAATTGAAGTTCAGTAGGTATTATTGTAGGTATGTAATGTAGTAATGATTCAATAGGTATTAATGTAGTTCAGTAGGTAGACTAAGAATAAAATTAGCTTCAGAGGCCTCTCAGCAGATTTTTATTAGTCAGAAAGGAGCTCCATCTTAAATTCGAGCACCGTTGGTCGATCAGTACAAAAATTAGCTTGAAGTCCCACAGATGATCAGAGCCCACCCCTACATGCTATTGTATTCTAAATATCTCAAAGGAGCTCCATTTCAAATGTCACCACTGTAGGTTACTTAAGAAAGAACTCAGACTCACGGATCCCACCTTCGTAACCGATTTGCGAAGTGAAATTCGGTGGTTCCAGGCGAAACATTGACTTTGACATCAATATGCTCACATAAATGTCGGCATCTACCAAAAGAGAATATGAATGCAATTAAATAAAAACTTCTCCACTTTACATGTTCATTATTTATTTAAGTATATCGACATAGACGCAACTACTCGCCAAATGATAGTTAATGAGATAAAATCAATCACCTAACTAGGCTTCACAAGTCCATGTACAGCTGAAAATAGTTTTAATAAACTGGGTTTTTTGAAGAGAGAATTCTATTGAAACTATATTCAGCTAGTACAATTGTTGTAGTTTATATGGAGGTTTAATGTCACACCAGTTATGATTCGCTCTATGTTGTCCCCCCCTCCAAGTTCTGCCCCTTAGGGGGTAAAGGATGACATCTAGAAATCCCACACCAAAAAACATTACTGTTACCTTGAATGTTTTCGGTATCTCGATTTTGTAATAGTTCAGCCCTTAAATGCTACCCTTTAGATTTCACCGAAATGTATGCCGAGCTTTTAAGACCAACTAGCCCCCTTTTGTCAATTTTTGACCCAAGTTTCATTGTTTCGAAGAAAAGCCCTGGACGGCGCGGCGGCGGCCTACGGCAAACGTACGGATTTTTTTTATGTTGTTGTTTTAATTAAATTTTTGGATTCTACACATCTTGAAACGTGATCCAACTATTGGAAATAAACCCGTTCATACACCACTGTCCGGAACTCAAGGTTAACAAGGGAAACAATTTTTATGGACTTAAAGGATTCAATTTAAAATGGATTGCGATGTAGTTAATGATGAAAAAAAAAAGCCACAGTTCCGCCTGACGGCTAAAATTAAAAAACATGAATATGCTTTAGCCGTACACGACTCACTCCTCGTCGATTCTGTGAACCCTACCCCCCATCGGCCTCTGAACTCTGTTTATCATTCTGCCATCAATCCTAAAACATGGAATCATGTTTTAGCTCCTCGCTCTCACTTTATTATAGAAATGATCACGACGATTGAGCTCTTGTGAGATGATGATCTCCTAATAGAAACTCGCGAGTAAACATTCACTTTATTATAGAAAGAGGCTAAAGAGGCTACATACGAAATTACAGCTTCCTATAGTGTAAAGTATAGAAATTACCTATTAAAATAATTTAACCACCGCTTCACAAATCTAACCGTTCTCGCAATATTCGGATCACCTGCTATGAATCACATAATCGAAACACCAGCTCAATGAAATCATCAGAAATTAACAAGCGGTTGCCATCATGTTCACAATATCAATAATTGAGAATGATCACCTGTGTGTAAACAATTATTCATATAACCATGCTCATAACTCAGCTTGTTGGCCACGCACTTCGCAGTAGTTAATATAGTATGGTTGGATAAATCGAGAGCTTTCGAGCGAATGGTCAACGAATTTTGTGGGATGAAAAACGACGAAGTATCATATCCCTAGCAACGACTCGGTTGTAAGCGGAAATCATCACAATTATTGGCGCTACTTTCGTTGCACTCTCGTGGGACATTTTTCGGTAGTTAGGTCACGGCTAAAGCATATTCATGCTAATATATAGTATGTTTGCTCATAATGTCATTGCTCATAATGAAAAACGTGTTCCAGTTCTTTGCCTTTTAGCGAATTTTCTTAGAAAATATTAGCGAATTTTCTTAGAAAATAAAGCTAATGCAATGGCTCCAAAAATTTTAAAATAAAAATTTTCAAAAATTTTCTTCATCGAAATCTGTTTTGAGGCATTCTGAAATGATTCCTGGATTTTAACGCTTTTTTATATGTATATATATATATATGTATATATATATATGTATATATATATATATATGCATGTGTCATTCCAGACGATAACTCTCGATAGAATTGAGATAAAAACTTCGTTCTTTCGCCAAAAAATCAAGCATTTCAAAAGAAAGGATGAGTTCGTTGGACAACAATTTTTGAGCACATTAAGTTGGTCAAATTTCGAAAAATGTACCCAAAAAATCACTAAAAATTGCTAAAAACGGCCAAAAATCGTTAAATTTCTATTTTTTGCCGAATTTTAGTCAAAACTGAATTTTCAACGATTAACTAGGACATTAAAAATTTTTGCTCAAAATTATGATGAAAAGCGTACCTACTTAAATGTAATTAAAATTTGCTAAAATCTCTTAAAACAGCAAAAAAAATTTAAAAATCAAAAATCCCTTTTTAATCAGTGGAATTTTATTTAGAATAAGTTTTTTGCCATAAAATTGGTTTTTAACCATTTCTGTCAACTAAAATTGCTCCAATTTCAATGCAATTTAACATACTATAGTACGATAGATAGTTTATGAAAATTCGCTCATACGATCATGCTGCATGACTGAAACTTTTTGGTGATCGCCTGCGTCGCGGCCTTCCCAGGAGCCCAAGAAGAAGATGTGCAACGAGCCAAGAAGGATATCTTCCTGGGATACAGCGGATACAACTACCCAGCCTACTACTCCACCTACAGAGGACTTTACCCCTACGTCTACTAATCCTCCGCTCCAACTCAACCTTCAGCAATGACATCGTTTCATCCATTGAAGAGCCGATAAATAAATAATGCCAACATGCAAATTTGAGCGTTATATTATTCCTTAACACAAATCACAGCTATGAGTAGAGCGATTTCAAATTAGGATTCATACTACATTTGGGATATCTATAAAGAAACAGAGAGAGTTCAACACAGCGCATTTGCAGTGACTGGCGTCGGTTTATTGTAGCCGAATTGAGAGCATTTAATTTGCAGCCCAATACAGATAGTGCATTCAAATTGCATAGAAATTAAGTAAAAATTTGCAGAAGTTATGCCCTTTCAAAACTTTCTATTGCATTGATACAATAGGCATAAGAAAATATTTGGAGTTCAATTCAGCGAGTCCTTGGAAATCTCTCTTGTCGCTGCGTACGAATGAAAATTTATATTTGCTAGAGGAATTAGACTCCTGTGAATTATACAACTTCGAGAGTGTTTTAACCTCTGAACCAATTAAATCCTAACTGGATCTCTACCCTGGTAACTGCCCTACTTACCCTACTTGCCCGGAAGTAGGTGCATGGTCTCTGTAGCTCTAATTCCGGACCATGTGGATAAAAAACATGCCTATTGATAAAAAAATATAACAATGGATGGTAAGAACTAACTATCTAAAGATGGACCAATCGAATGTATATCACCAATCACCAATGGAGAGAGAGAGAGAGAGAGAGAGAGAGAGAGAGAGAGAGAGAGAGAGAGAGAGAGAGAGAGAGTGAGAGTTTTTAGTAATTTATGGAAAAAAAATTTTGTTCACTTGGTACTCCTCCGACACTGCTGGTCCGATTTGGACCAAATTTCAATATGTTGTATTGACATTTGAGATCTTGTGCTTCACTGACATTGGTGAGAGACGCGATATCAATCACAATGATCGATCGGGCTCAGATCTCTCCTATTCACCGTAGGACGTCGAAATTTGATCGGGAGCCTCTCTGGGACAACAAGACACGAGCAAAGTAAGGGGCGTCATCCTGATCAGCTGAGTGAGCTAAAATCTCCACTGTTCACCGTGAGACGTTGAATGTCGATAGGGAACCTCTCTAGGACATCAAGGGACGAATGAAATGATGAGCTCCATCCAGAGCTCCAACTGACCGATTCGCGTGGTGTTTGTTTCAACATGCTCCGTGAACCATCGGCACGTAAATAGGAAAGCATCTTGTGAAACGACGCCAGTTCGCTCTAGTGGAGGTTCGGAGAAGGTGGTATCAGTTGTTTTGCGTGTGTGCCCACCCCCCCACGACGCCAGTTCGCTCTAGTGGAGGTTAGGAGAAGGTGGTATCAGTTGTTTTGTGTGTGGTCAGTTGAACCCCCCCCCCCCGATTTGAAATGAGCGCCATTCCGCTCAATGATAATGTGGATTGGTGGGCGTGGTCTCAATTGATAGATAAGGTTTTAAAGTTTTGTTACCACCAAGGTCAGTCGTGATCATGCGGTGGAGTAAAGAGCAACGAGCGTTCACCGTCGAGGCCTATTTATCCAATGGCAACTCAGTCATCACAACCCAGCGTCAGTTCCGAAATCGGTTTAATCTCGCGCCCTTGGCCCCTGTTCCGAACCATAAATCCATTGCTGATTGGGTCAAATGTTTTCGTGAAACCGGTAGTGTAGTGAAAAAAAGACCTGTAGGCGCCCGCCCCATCAGATCTCCTGAAAACATCGAGGCAGTGAGACAATCAATTGGCCAATCACCGCAGCGTTCTGCTCGCAAGCATGCAGCGGCCCTTGGACTGTCTTCGCGTTCTGTGAGGCGAATCCTTCACGATGACCTGCATCTTCATCCGTACAAGTTGGCCATTGGGCTGGAACTTTCGGAACGCGAATTCAATTCGCGAATAAATGGATGTGAAGGGTTCCTCGAAAGCGTCCCTGACGATGCAATTGTGTTTTTCAGTGACGAAGCGCATTTTCACTTAAGCGGGTGTGTCAATAAGCAAAACATGCGTTACTGGGCCGGGACGAACCCCCGACAACTCCATCAGAGGCCTTTGCACTCGCCAAAGGTCACAGTTTGGTGCGCAATTTCTTCAGTTGGGATTATCGGACCTTGGTTTTTTGAAGAAGATGAGCGGGTGGTCACGGTAAATTCAGACCGTTACGTCAATATGCTTGAGGAGGTTTTTTGTCCCCCGACTTGATGAAATGGACTTAGGGGACGTATGGTTCCAGCAGGACGGAGCAACGGCTCACACTGCGAGGAGTTCGATGGCTTTGTTGAGGGAGCACTTCCCTGGACGCCTCATCTCTCTCAGAGGCGATTTGGAGTGGCCACCACGATCGCCTGATTTAAGCCCGTGCGACTTCTTTTTGTGGGGTTACCTCAAGTCCCGGGTCTTCAATAACCGTCCACGGACTCTTGATGACCTTAAGACCAACATCCGCGAGGAAGTGGCGAACATACCGGTCGACATGTTGGAGAGGGTGATGCGAAACACGCGAAATCGGTTCGTTCAGTGCATCGATAATGGAGGGCGTCACTTGGCCGATATGATTTTCAAAACTATGTGAAAAAAAACTTTAAGATATTTCCTACACATAATTTAAAAAAGTAAACAAATATCTCTAATACTTTTTTATTTATTGCGTTACAAAATCGGGGGGTTATGTTGCCCCACCCTGTACCTAAATACAAAAAAAAATCAAAACTCAAAATTACTATCAACTGCGGTTCTCCTACTCAATTATCACTAAATTTTTGTCAGTGAAACTTGACTTTTACGTATCAAGCTTGACCTTTCACCTACTAATACGTTACTTATCTCTATTCGAGAAGCAGGTTTTCCTTATGAAAACTGCGTAGGTATGCGTTTTTTATAAATTGTGAGTTCCTTGGTCGTCTGGCTATGCGTTCTTCAATCTGCTCGTTTGTGGGTATTTAGCGTTTTTTCATTAGTCTGTCAAGTAGTGTGAATATGGAGTCTGATGTGGTGTTAAGTAGGTACGTTTTCGTTATGGTAGGCCTCGGCTGCGACTGAAATGCGATAAAAATGAACACGATGATCTAAGTAAACAAATTATAGGATTCAACTATGTCTGCATTGATGTCAATCGGCGACCAATTAACATGCGGATCATCTGAAAAAACGGGTATAGGTGCTTTAAAGATTATAGAAGAGAGGATTGAAACAGACATGCACGGGTTAGAACCAAGCCAAACTTTAAGATTTCCTTTTGTTGAATTCTGAAAATCATGAAATTAAGTAGTTTGAATCCAGCATAATCTTATGGAAAAAATTGTACGTGAAAATCATGAGAAAGACAAAGCAGCTTGAAATGCTTGCATACGAGTCTGCAACACATTGGGACATTTTCATATGGGTTTTCTTATTGTATTTATTACTAGGCAGATCTCAACCGAGCATCGCACGGCGGGGAGTACAAATCAATTAAATGGGCCATAAGAGAAACCGCCCACCCGTGGGTACTTCATTGAATTCGAGCCAGGCTACATCACCTACCCCCGTGCAGACTCGTATGCAAGCTCTAAGAGCCACTCAGCTGATCCGGGCCCTGGGCATCGTCACGTAAATGTGCTAAAGAGACTACATACGAAATTACAGCTTCCTAGAGTGTAAAACATAGAAATTAGCTTCAAAAGCCACTCATCTGATCCGGACCCTGGGCATCGTCAAGTCAATGTCCTAAAGAGGCTACATACGAAATTACAGCTTCCTAAAGTGTAAAGTATAGAAAATACCTATTAAATGATTTAACCACCGCTTCACAAATCTAACCGTTCTCGCAATATTCGGATCACCTGCTATGAATCACATAATCGAAACACCAGCTCACTGAAATCATCAGAAATTAACAAGCGGTGGCAATCATGTTCACAATATCAATAATTATTGAGAATGATCACCTGAGTGTACACAATTATTCAAATAACCTTGCTCATAACTCAGCTTGTTGGCCACGCACTTCGCAGTAGTAAACATAATATGGTTGGATAAATCGAGAGCTTTCGAACGAATGGTCAACGAATTTTTCGGGATGAAAAACGACGAAGTACCATTTCCCTAGCAACGACTCGGTTGTAAGCGGAAATCGTCAAAATATTTACGTTACGTTACGTGACAGTTTTTTGTGCAATGTGCAAGGGCAAAGACCTGAAAATGTCAAAAATGATTAATTTACTGAGTTCATTATAAGTGTTTCCGTAGTAGGTTTTTGTATTGTACGGTTTCCTACTTAAATAAAATGACGAATGGTGTTTATCCCTCAATCCTATTTGCGCTAGGTGTGTGCAGTTTGGATAATGAGTAAAGTTTTCTGCAAGGATCAATAATAGTTGGTCCCTTCTGTCTAACGACTGTTGCATTTAGTTTTAATCAAATCTGGTTTTCAATTTATTTTGGACTTCAGACCTCTTCAAACTCGTTCTAAAGACACGATGAGCTGAAACGCGTTATTGGAATATTAAATCCTCGTTATCCTCCGCCGACACATAATGAACTGTTAAGGTTATATCAGGATATATCCAAGGCATTAATCTCAATGGTGAAGGAAGCGGAGGGCGCCATGGGTGAAGGCTGATGGAGGTCGTAAGGCACAATTAAGATGACAGGTATTAGGCGAGCGGACGGCTTCTTATTAGGGCGAGCTGACTGATGGGGTCCATCAAACGTGTGGAGGTCTTAGTGACTTCAATCATGCACCATTCACACTGGCTGGGCCCATGGAATTGCTAACTATAAGTATATACTTATTTAGTGCATAGCAATCTTATATTGTACTTGATGTATTGATTGATCAATATTGGTATCAGCTTTGCTAATGCCTGGATCCTCAGTGTAGTTTTTAGCACATTTTCTTTTAAAAAAGGAAAAATGAGCTATTGTTTTCACTTTGTCCGTTGATGTCCTCTTAAAATCATTTCAAATGCCCCTTCATGTCCAATGTTGATGAAGCTTGGTACTTATGGAAGTAATCTGTAACGTGGCGAGGATGAAGATGTATCAGGGGCCGGTGACGCAAGAAATGTCATTGATCAGCTGAGAGAAATCCAAAGCCATTTGGAATACCAATGTTTTCCAGTATTTGATCGGGAACACTCCTCTTTGCCGATTTTGCTCCCAATCAGAACACATGATTCTTGAGTGCCCTATTCATGATAATGCCCGGCTCACTCTTTTGCGAGAGCTACATGCAAAAATCCCCAGTCCTTATAACTTGGACCCCATCCTTGCTGAAAACGACGCGGACATCTCCATACGATTATATGATTTATACGATCAATATGATTTCAATTATTAGTATGTTATTTTGATTTATATATTTAATTGTTATTTTGGTTGTATAAACTTGCTTTTGAAGCCAATAAAAAAAAAGAAGCCATTTGGTCTCCAATTTTACGCAGGAAGCTGAAATTTGAGAATGAGGCTGAAGGGAGAATGCTGAAGACGACTGGAAGGTCATTGATCAGCTGAGTGATCTTCGAAGCCATTTTATCTACTATTCAACTCAGGAAGCTGAAATTTGTGAGATGGAGGCTCAAGGGAGAATACTGAAGACGCATGAGAGGTCATTGATCAGCTGAGTAGCTCCGAAGCCATTTCGACTTCTATTTGACGCAGAAAGCGTCTATTTCATGCGGATTCCCTTACAAGAAAACGCGCTATCATGTGACTCACTTCGTAAGCACTGATCTGCTTGTTTTCTTTCTTTTTTCTACCATACTCTTTTAAATGACGTTATCAAATTTCCACAGTCATCTGATTCTGTCAAAATCAAATGTATATCCGGTCCTGAGGACGAAGCATGTTCAAACTGACTAGCCTATTTTTCATTAGCTTTAATGACATAGTGACCCTCAGTATTTAGCGCTTAAGTGTGGTAATGGTGAAGTGG
Organism: Adelphocoris suturalis; assembly: GCA_030762985.1. Taxonomy (NCBI): domain Eukaryota; kingdom Metazoa; phylum Arthropoda; class Insecta; order Hemiptera; family Miridae; genus Adelphocoris; species Adelphocoris suturalis. The sequence goes on from CM061044.1 coordinate 7,435,482, forward strand.
TACCTCTCAGTCAATTTAGGAGCTTCCTAGTATAACAGATGGGCTTTTAAAATAAGGGGAGATCTTTTGGCTCTGAAATATAGGCCGTATAGAACCACCAATGCACAGACTTGTGATTTGTGTAGCAGTCAGGAGGTGGAAAACGCTTATCATTTTATCGAAAAATGTACGGCATTAGGTGACGTAAGACGGCAGTACTTGGGTGCTGGAGAACTGGGTTGGGAGGCGCATTTGGCGCTAATAGGGTCCGATAATCCGAATTTGATTAGGTTCTGCTCTGTTGCATGGCAACTACGGTTCAAAGCCATAAATGAATATGGTTTTAATAGTTGAGTTTGATTTAATAGCCATTAGACATTTAGCCTTTTTCAGATGCCGATTGCTTTATTTGTAGATATGGAAGTATTATTATTGCTATTGATTAATTTGTAGAATGTACGAGATTTTGTTATGTGAAATGTTGGTTCGCAATTATTATTTGTATTATTATTTGTTATGTGGCTAAAATTATTTCTACCTTGAAAATGAATTTTGTATTTTGTTTATCCATTAAGGAGTAAGGCAAACTTCATCAGACAGTCATCTATGACTATGATTACGCATGTATATAATTATTATTTATGTTAAAAATTATTTTTCATAATAAAAGCATGTTTTCATTCATTCATTCATTCATAATGACATAGCGCTGATTGAAACTTGAAAAGACACTGAGGTTGGAGGTTAAAAAAGGATCAGCCCAGTGACAGAGTCTATCACCGTAGACCGAGAGAGGATGTGTACTTCGAGTTTTGCCGCTACGATAACCACCGTTCGCTGTTCGTAATGTATTTATGTGTGATATTTTCGGCGACTAAGCAATCACCGTCCACCTCGCAGTAAGAGGATGTTTGAACTTTGACTACGTTCCAATCACGACAACTAGTTGCTTAGGATTAGGAAAAATCGTAGGATGACTGGGGGAGCTATGTTGAATAACTACAAGAGTTTGAGTGTTGAACGAATATCAGTCCTACCACAGACTGGTCTCTGTATTAATACAAGGTCCCGGCCGGCAACAGATGAGTGAGGTATTAGGGTCAGACAGCCGTCGTCTTCCAAGTTTATTTAGTGAACCACAAGAAATACGTTATAAGTGTTCACAACAAGCTGGTTTACGAAAAATGTTAAAAAATTCCCCACGTTGTCTCAATCATCTGCTTCTTCATCAGTAAGCCACGAAGGTCGAAGCAGCAATGTCGAAGGTTAGTGCTTTGCAGACATTACAATCAACCAAGCAGAACATTCCTAAAAAAAATCGTTCAACTGCATTTCAAACATCAAAACTCGGCCTGAAATAACTTCTAGTGTCTACATTTAGAGTCAACAACACTTGAATCTACATTTCATTTAAAGATAAAACAATGTTTTGCACCACCATATAAATCAGTCAGTTCCACGAACCATCCAAACGAGACGATTCGATACATCATCAGCAGAATTAGCGAGTTAATATTATCATAACTGAACCCGTGTAATGGCCCTTCAATATTGGCAAAACAAACTACAAATGCAGTTAAACTTGGGGCAAAAAATAAAATATAGCTAGTGATAGTTTTTCAGTAAAGAATTTGCGATTTCAGAACCAATTATTTCTCGAAACTTTGATGATAATACTAATAACTCACTGTGTTTCTGAAGCAATAAAGTGTTTTCAGAAATTAAGGATGATGAAGTCTGCATTTCAACCTGACAAGTAGTGATTAAGTTTACTGCTGATGGAACGACTAATTCTTGCTCGTCACTTTCATTCCTGCAGATACAGTGGAAACGGAATGACTAGCAAATTAATACGGTTTCCATCTTGAGGAAAAACGGGGTGTCAAACAAGACTCGGGAGAAAATACGGAAAGTGTTCTTTACATTAATACAGGAGGAAAGCAAGCTGTGGTAATTATTCAAAATTAAGAAGGATATAATTAGGCGGAGAGCCGTAATGGGCCATCAGTCTTGAAGCCCTTGAGAAAACCAAAACGAGGAGCCGGAAGTGTTCCTGGTTATAAACTCAAAAGAGCTCAATACCTTCATTGGTACTGAAACTCTCGCTTAGGGACACTAAAACTAAAACTATCTCTTTTCACCAAATAGTTCGAAGTTACTAAATCCGTTAAGTACTGATAGTTTGTCTGTTGAACCTTACAGATCGGTATTCATAACTTGACAATTAAATGGTACAATGAATGGGTCATGTGAATAAAACCAAGCAAATGCTAATACTTGGGTTCTTTCAATTAAGTAAATGCTAGGAAGCAAGTGAAAAGAAGTATCAAAAGCTTATGCTAATCTAACCTGTACGAGCAAATGCTCAAAAAAAAAAAAAAAAAAAAAAAAAAAAAAAAAAAAAAAAAAAAAAAACTCGGCGCTCCGCGCCTCGCCAGGGGGCAAGCCCCCTGGACCCCCGGTTACCTCTATTTACATACTTCGGACGAAATTATTGAAACACAGAATGTGTTTGCGTTGTCGCGCAACCAAGTGACAACCAAACAAGCGTCATTGTTTACTATTCATTTATAACATCAATTTATATAGTTATAGTATGAAACTACGAAAAAAAATACGAAATAAATTCGTGATAAATCAAGAGCGATTTATCAAGTAAATGTCCCAAAGAGGCTACATACGAAATTACAGCTTCCTAGAGTGTAAAGTATAGAAATTAGCTTTAAAAGCCACTCATCTGATCCGGACCCTGGACATCGTCAAGTAAATGTCCTAAAGAGGCTACATACGAAATTACAGCTTCCTAGAATGTAAAGCATAGAAATTAGCTTTAAGAGCCACACATCTGATCCGGACCCTGAGCATCGTCAAGTAAATGTCCTAAAGAGGCTACATACGAAATTACAGCTTCCTAGAGTGTAAAGCATAGAAATTAGCTTTAAGAGCCACACATCTGATCCGGACCCTGAGCATCGTCAAGTAAATGTCCTAAAGAGGCTACAAACGAAATTACAGCTTCCTAGAGTGTAAAGTATAGAAATTACCTATTCAAATTATTTAACCTCCGCTTCACAAATCAAACCGTTTTCGTAATACTCAGATCACCTGCTATGAATCAAATCATCGAAACACAAGCTCAATGAAATCATCAGAAATTAACAAGCGGTTGCAATCATGTTCACAATATCAATTATTGAGAATGATCACCTGTGTGTAAACAATTATTTATATAACCATGCTCATAACTCAGTTTGTTGGACACGCACTTCGCAGTAGTTAACATAATATTGTTGGATAAATCGAGAGCTTTCGAACGAATGGTCAACGAATTTTGTGGGATGAAAAACGACGAAGTACCATATTCCTAGCAACGACTCGGTTGTACGTGAAAATCATCCGTCACACATTTCGTTACCATCCCGCGTTCCATTTTCGGCTAGTTAGTCCATGGCTAAAACACATTCTGTGTTAAAAAAAAAAAAAAAACTAGCAAAAGACCTTTTGCTATAATCAACCTGGGTAAGCTAGAAATCAGGTGAATAAAAACCACCTCTTGCTAGAATCAACCTGGGTAAGCTAGAAATCAGGTGAATACTGGAAGGTGAACCTTTTGCTTACTTTTTTAAGCACTTGCTGGGTGTTTTTTCGTTCTACTTCGAAACTTCAACATTACAAAGCACAAATTGTATTTCTAACACGAAAATAAAGAAACATAAAGGATGCAATCAGGAAGTGTTTTTCGTCATTGTTTTATTCTTCAAACTCCGATTGACGAGATTCTGCTAATCGTAAAATTTTGTAATGCATTTTCGGGACATATTTATACTTTTTACGCCTTCTATATATGCACAGTAGAACCTTGAATGATTTCGTAACACAACTTTTGTGACACCTTTATACTTTAAACCTCGGTGATCGTAGTCTGTCGACTACAAAACTCCTAGTGTATTTCATATTAAGGATTTCAAATTTTACTCTATCATTTAATGTATTGTTGGTTTATTGTGAATTCCTAATTACAGTGTATCGTACGACATACCTAGTAGGTTTATTATTTTTTGATTGCTCCCGAGTCTACCTATATGTAGCGGAAGCGGATTGTTTTCATTTCAGGAGAAATGCGTGCGTGCGCGCGTGTGTGTGTGTGTGTGTGTGTGTGTGTGTGTGTGTGTGTGGGTGTGTGTGTGTGTGGGTGTGTGTGTGTGTGTGTGTGTGTGTGTGTGTGTGTGTGTGTGTGTGTGTGTGTGTGTCGTGTGTCCGCAAATCCTTGTAATTTTTTACTCCAAACTCAAAATTTCCACTCTCATTTACGTTTTAGACCATAATGAACAACTTTCATCTCGCGTCTGCTTGTCTGTCCGGTCAAAACGGAAGTTAGTAAAAAAACGTAGTCTATTTCCACAAAAAATAAAGAGTTACAATGTTAAATCGATTTCGACGGTTAGGCCATCATTAGTAACAAACGATACCTACTGAAGTCTGAGTTTATATTCTTTTCTACAATATGCTGAGAAAAAAATCGGTTTTTTTTTTGTATTATTTTTCAATTAAAATTCATGATTTCCCGAAGTTTAAAGAAAGCGGGCCCGGAAATTGCAAATTTTTAGAAAGTTTCAGCAGACTTGAACAACTGCCGTTTTTGCGATTCAATATATTATATTCAATAATTCAAGTTTTGATGATTATTGGGGAAAGAGAGATAGTTTTGGGACCCAAAATAATATTACAAAAAAAAGTCACTTTTTGACCCAATCTTCGTTTTTTCTCTCCTGAAAAAAAAAAAAAAAAATTAAATAAAAAAAGCCTTGGCTAGTTAAGCTCTCTTTTCCCTTGCACGGTCACATTTAGTGTACAAATAATGTCAGCTTTAAACATGAAGGAAAAGCTGTATCATTTCCGGACGCAAAAATGGCCAGTTACCTTGGAATTATCCTGGAATCATACGATAATTTAGAACATTTCAATGACCTCCTTCATATTACGGATATTTACATTTTCATTGATTGGAGGATGAATCAATACTTAGCGATATTCAACAGCAGGAAACACAATAGCATTTATTTACCTTCCAAAAGGGATACAGATTGCCGTCAAAAGGGGGCAAAGCCGACAAGTTGTTGAAATACTGGCCGTCCCATTGTATTTCAAGGCTGAAATAATAACAGGAGAAGGGACTGAGAGAGACGGGATAGGGCAAACATAATTCTGGGAATAAATTCAATGAAAAATGTAGGAAATTTAAGTTTTGGTGATTATTGGGGAAAGAGAGATAGTTTTGGGACCCAAAAAAATATGGCATATGGGAGCCATGGCAAGTTGAGCTCCTTTTCCCTTGCACGGTCACATTTAGTGTACAAAAAGTGTCAGCTTTAAACATGAAGCAAAAGCAGTATCTTTTCCGGACGCTAAAATGGCCAGTTACCTTGGAAATCATACGATAATTTAAAACATTTCAATGACCTCCTTCATATTACGGATATTGACATTATCATTGATTGGAGGATGAATCAATACTTAGCGATATTCAACAGCAGGAAACACAGTAGCATTTATTTACCTTCCAAAAGGGATACAGATAGCCGTCAAAAGGGGCAAAGCCGACATGTGTACTCTGAGCGGCGGAAGGAGGGGATGGCAACGGTAAAAGTTGTAGAAATACTGTCCGCCCCATTATATTTCAAGGCTGAAATAATATCAGGAAAAGGGACTGAGAGAGACGGGATAGGGCAAACATAATTCTGGGAATAAATTCAATGAAAAACGTAGAAAATTCAAATTTAGGTGATTATTGGAGAAAGAGACATAGTTTCGGGACCCAAAAAAATATTACAACAAAAAAGGCATTTTTGGACCCAATCTTCGTTTTATCATTCTCCTGAAAAAAAGCCTTGGCATGTTGTGCTCCGTTTTCTCTTACACGGTCATATTTAGTGTTTAAAAAATGTCCGCTTTAAACATGAAGCAAAAGCAGTATCTTTTCCGGAAGCAAAAATGGTCAGTTACCTTGGAATTACCGGGTCTTTTCTTATATCCACCAGTTACAAACTATTTTCTATTGAATGGGGATATCGGATTGATGATCCCCAATCATTTTTACGTCCGCTGTGGTAAAATAGATCAGAATGTTGTGTATAGTTTATCAGGGATCTAAGTACCCCCCCCCCCCCCCCCCCCCCCCCCCCCCAGAGGTGCAATGGGGGCCTAAATCCTCGATGAAAAGGTAGAGGAAGTTAACAGCATCCCGACAGAGAGATACCACTCCTACTAATAGCATTTAATGAGCCATGTTCGGAGTATATTGGTTTCCAGGGATCTGGAAAGCCCATCCAACGCCCCCAGCTTCTGAAGAACACGAGAAAAAGGCAGTGACACCCGTTGTTTCACCAACGGGACGACGACAGGGCTATCTCTGAAGCCCTGACGGGACCTCGATGACGGTAACTCTGTTACACTCCTCCCCTTAAAGACATACTTGATTGAAGATCAAGTATGGTAACTAGGTGGAATAGTTAATAGCTTAGAACTGATGCTCATTCATAAATAGCTGCATTGGAGATTGAGGATGGGAAAAGAGAAATTATTACGGGATGGATTGTCAATGAATCTTCATAAGAAGACTTCATTAGGTAATTAACCCCCAATCAAGGATTGGAACAATCGGGACAAAACGGTGGCTCAACTATGGATACTTATACCTTAAGGAAAATAAAATAAAACGGTGGCTCAACTATGGAGGCTTATACCTTAAGAAAAATAAAATATATATATATATATATATATATATATAAATTAATATGCCCAACATTGGGGACTTAAATTGGGTATTAGACCTGGAAATTGAATAATTGGGAACAATGCCCTTGAATAATTGGGAACCATGCCCGGATGTAAAAAATAATAATAAAAATGGCAAAGGCCAGGTATACCATAGGTATGAAATTGAGAATATAAGAGGGGAATAAAGGAGAAATTATAAGTCAAAGACCAATGAAATTATTTATATACTAAAGAATGATAATGGGAATTCCTTCTGGAACCCCGGGCCATGTTTCTTCTGAAACATTAACGCCCCAAAAAATAGTGGATTGGACTACTAAGCGTCAGCCGTGCATAATCCAAACCACACTCGCTCTACCGAGGAGAGTGTGACACTGTGTGACAGTGCTGTAAGAGGTACCACTCCCAGAACGTAATGTGCAATGTTCCGGGAGAAGATTTTCTTACTAATAACATTAATGTGCTATGTTCAGGAACAATTGGTTTCCGGGGATCTGGAAAGCCCATCCAACGCCAAACCCAGCTTCTCTCGCATCTCAAAAATACATAACATCAAGTAGTCAATTCCTTAGTAAAAATACAGATTAGTTGGACATACTGCTCAGAATTAATGAATAGTAAGAATTAACGGAAAGGAACAGGGATATAACAGCAAAGGCTCGAATTACCCTCGAATCATACGGTAATTTAGAACATTTCAATGACCTCCTTCATATTACGGATATTAACATTTTCATTGATTGGGGGATGAAACAATACTTGGCGATATTCAACAGCAGGAAACACAGTAGCATTTATTTACCTTCCAAAAGGGATACAGATAGCCGTCAAAAGGGGCAAAGCCGACATGTGTACTCTGAGCGGCGGAAGGAGGGGCAACGGTAAAAGTTGTTGAAATACTGGCCGCCCCATTGTATTTCAAGGCTGAAATAATATCAGGAAAAGGGGCTGAGAGAGACGGGATAGGGCAAACATAATTCTGGGAATAACTTTTCAACAATGTCTTCCATAAAGGGTTTAGTTGTTTTAGGGTGGGCTCATTGCGAGGAGCTCGGGGTAGCTCTGGATAATTCAACTGAGTTTATTGGTACAATTTTGCGTTACGACCGCGTCTCCCCTTCGCCGCCCGTAGCCCGCGCTCCTAGCCGAGGTTTGCCAGTCAGTCCTGCAGTTTTCCCTTCAGGCTTTTTCTCCCGACGTCTCTCTCTCCCCTGGAAAAGTCCCTCGGCACAACAATTCAAAACCGTTTCAAATCTCTCCCCTCGTCGACCCCCTTCCCGGGGAAGAGTCACATTCTGAATAAAAATTACCCAGAAAGAAACCCCTGCAAGGGAATTCCCTAATAAACTCTCCTTTCTTTATTCGGCGTCCTCCTTTAAAAGGTCATTTATATTTGAGGAGCCAGCCCTCTTCCCTAATCCTCCTCGGCCCCTCCCCTAAACTGGACTTCTTATATTCGGCCGGGAATTTAAAACATTCCGTCCGTGTGCCGGGTGAAAATTATCGAAAATCTCGCTTATTTATTTTTTTCGTTCTCAGACCTTTTGCCGACGCGTTTCAAGGAATTTAATGTCTGCAGAACGACGTACATTCTATTTTGAATTAAAGATGATAGATAAGAGCCGAAGTTGCTGCAGAGAATGTCTGAAATGTAGTCTCAAATACACGTAATGCAATTATCGTTGAAATAAAACATCTATGAGATTAAGGTATAATGATAATAAAGGCATAAAAGATGAAATACGGCTGGCACCCAAAAGCGCTGGTGCATCCTTATATTATATATTTATGTATTTTAACTATAATTAAAATATATAAGGATTTACATAGCAACCACCTGAAATTTTTAGATGAGGGAAAAACAAGAACTTGTGGACAATTTCTTTCTAAGCTGCCTTTCCGTTGGACTCACCATGGCCAACGGGCGTATGATTACCGGGGAGCAAAACTGTTCAATGCCCTACCCCATGAGCTCCGCTCTATTTCTAAAATTGAAAAGATCAAAAAAGAACTGAAAAAACACATAATAATGAGGCAATCTTTGTCCCATTAGATAATATTAAAACTTTAAGATGGTAACTGAATAATTCCCATGTATTCTGATTTACCCGATGTATATGGGTGATTCTCACAGAAAAGGTCAGTTTTGAGTTTGACTTTTGAAAAAAGAAAAAGTGATCGAATCGAGCTGAAAAAAAAATCACAGATGCTCTCTATATCGTATGTATCGAAATTCGAAGCAAATCCAAACAGTAGCGCTTTTATTAATTCAGAAAAAAAATATTTAAAAATTTAGGCGGACAGGTCG